>JACJUY010006031.1:0-34106 GCA_014220935.1 Platorchestia sp. MABIK | reverse complement strand
AATTAAAGGTTTCAAGCCTCAGCTCATCATCATCAGCCGTTATATGCAAAAATAATATTCACAAATACTTTGAACTGAAAGCGATTGCATTCACTTAGTAAATTTGTCACATTTTTATTTCAACGCGTTTTTGTATTTTTGTTTTGTAGCTATTATGACTGATGATGAGGAGAAGCTTGAAGCTATTCCAGCTTGTTTCATCAAGTATGATTCTTTTCTTTGCATTGAGCATTACATTATTTTCAAAGTTCTCTAAAGAGACACGGTTTAATAAACATGATCGAGAAATAATTGGAGTGCCACAATCGCGGGTATTTTCCCGATTATATCCAAATTTTGAACTTGTTTAAACGTATTAGAACTCTAATTACGATTATAAATTGTCGTTGATTGAGGTAAAACATTTGTTGTAGGAGGAACAACGCATTAAAGTTACGTAATTTTTCCATTACAACATTATTTCTGTTGTGACTATAACGATTGTATTTTGTGCTTCATTTTTATCCACTGTACTTTTCTTGTTCCTCGAAAACATAGTAAGCGAAAAAGGTTTATGCTCATGCTCATCTTGGTACTTTACTATAACCAAGATTCTTTGATATATCATTGAAAAAGTTTATCCTTATAATAGTACTTATCTTCCTGAGTTACATTAACCTACAATCATTAATTTAAGCTTCAATGAAAAACTTTTGCCCTCATGATCATCTTAGGACATAACTATGTATAATCTAAAATCATTGATATTTCTACGTGTATGTTTTTGATTTATATTTCCATACGCAGTAGTAAAAAGGCGGCGATAAGAAGCATTTGTGAAGCGGCGGTGAGACTGCGAGACGAGGGCGATATCGGAGCGTGTCACTCCATCGTCTTTTTATCGAGCCTAACGTCTCTTGACGGTGCTAAAAGATGACCCCTGGAATATTGGAAGTATCTTCAAACTCTTTTTTTGGATTATCACCGCTTATTTAACATCTGCAATACCAATAAAATCGAATTCCGTGTGCAGTTTCATTGGCATGAGATGTATGGAGCATTTTATTGTTAAAAAAATACAAGTTTCACACCCACAACAATGGCGGGTTGAGCATCAGGATGATGGTGAAAATTGTGATGTTTTTTTTTACAGGAACTTATACTAATACGATCGGATTAGATTAGATATTTATTTATCCCTCCCTAACCGCAACAAAGGGGTTCCAAAGAGAGGAAGGAGGAAGGCACCATTTAGCATAGAGTTAAGAGAATGCGCAATCTGTGAACAAGGTGCATAGAAACGGTAAGTTGAGAAAGAAATTCGTGAAACAAGATATAAGTGGAAGAAGAAAGTAGTAGCTACTCAAAAACAGGATAGTAGTGAACCGAGAAAACGATTATCCGTAACAAAAAAAAGCCTATTCTATTTCAACAAATGGAAGGCCTTTCTAACTTTTAGCTCGGATGCTAAGACGAGCAAAAAATACTCGCACATAGAGTTATAGGCATACTGGAATAGCCATAACGTCAATGCCCTGTAAATATTCTTTTTTTTTCAACCCTCGCAAGCTACCATCAACATCGTTCGGTAATTCAACATTCAAATGTTTATTTAAAAATCTGTATCAAAGATTTCTCATAAATGTTGGCTGTTCTCAGATTCTTTTACTCATCGAAGAAATTGTTTGCCCTCTATATAGCAGTTTCGTTTCGAGTAACTCCTTGTAACATCTTGTAACACCTCGTAACATATGTAACACCTCGTAACACAAGTAACACCTCGTAACACTCCGTAACACCTCGTAACACCTCGTAAAAAACCATCAAAATGGAATCGCAGAATCACATCACACAGACTCCTCCTTCACTCTGTAGCGTCACTAGAGTTTTGAAGAGATTATGCAGACGCCAGGGCTGATGCATCCGTCCATATCTTCTTGAGTCATTCATACAAAGCCATTGAATAAAGCTAAAGTGATCAGTTTCATTCAAAGGAATTGTATTCTCAAAGAGATTAGTTTTGTTCAAAGAATTTGCATCCTCTAAGAAATTAGTTTTGCACGAAGAATTTGTCTCCCTAAAGCGATTAGTTTTATTTAAAGGATTGGTATCCCTAATTTGGTTGGTTTATTCAAAGGATTTGTCTCCCTAAATGGATTAATTTTATTCGGAGGATTTGTATCCTCAATGCGATTACTTCAGCAGACTCGAGGATCTCGTCGCGTTTCGTATTTGGGTTTCCTTGTACTCCTTTTACACGCTGCAGTCTGTGTCACGGAGCAATTGTACCTGAAATCTGCTTAAATAAAAACAATAGTAGTGGAGTGAAAAAATGAACGGAATTCAGTACTTAGTTACAGTTTCAACTTCAGTTTCAGCTTCAGTTTCAGTTGCAGTTTCAGTTTCATTTTTTAGCTTAAGTTTTTTAAGTGTATAGAATTAAAAACCTGTTCTGCGTTTGTGCTTTTTAAAACCTTGATAGAACTTGAAACCTGATTCACGCTTGACAAGAGATGTTTAATTTTTTATAAAGCTTGCTTAAACAGAACTCAATATTTCACGGTACAGAATTTACATGAAACATGCGTCGCTCATTGTGATAGTTCCTTTATGTTTTATTAACCTTACTAGGCCAGCTTTGAGTCTTGAGGGCGTGTTGTTTTGAAGACTACTTTGCGGGAAATTTCCTTCGCAAAATAGGGACGGGTGCGAAATAACCACGTCGCTTTAAATGTATAGTAGTTGGTCGTATTCGCAATACAGCGTGAGGGAATTTATAATTTACCTTTATGTTATTTAAAAAAGAATGGTGATGAAATTCATCCTATGCTTGGTCTGACAGCTTAAAAAATATGAAAATGATTTTAAAATATTAAAATCCAAGAAAAATTATAAAAATGCTGGGAAAAACAATGAAAATGCTGAAAAAACTTTGAAATGCTGAGAAAAGTATAAAAATGTCGAGAAAAAATGTATAGGAGTTGATCGGCTACACAATACAGCGTGAGGGAATGTCAAATTTTCCTTCAAGTTATTTATAAAAGAATGATGATTAAATTTATCCAATGCTTATTCTGAAAGCTCAGCGTGAACGGTTACAACACAGCAAGCAGACAAACAACGAAACAGTGTTATAAGGTTCTCTAGTTTTATAAGGTCTTAAGGTTATATAACTTTTTCAATCTCATAGATAGATAAATAAGGCGATGTAAGCCTCAGACTAATTTTAACTTCTTATTTTTTTGTCGGGTCTCGTTATTTACACAGTTATTTAGAGAAGGCCTGGGTTTTTATACAGTTATTTAGAGGAGGCCTAGTTATTTACACAGTTATTTAGAGTAAGCCTAGTTATTTGTACAATTATTTAGAGTAGGCCTAGTTATTAACACTGTTGTTTAGAGTAGGGTTAGTTTTTTACACAGTTATTTAGAGTGGGCCTAGTCATTTATACAGTTATTTAAAGAAGGTCAAGTCATTTAAACAGTTACTTAAATTGAGCCTTGTTATTTATACAGCTATTTAGAGTAGGCATAGCTATTTAAACAGTAATTTAGAGTAAGCCTAGTTTTTTATACAGGTATTTAAAGTAGCCCTAGTTATTTATACAGTTATTTAGAGTGGCCCTAGATATTTACACAGTTATTTAGAGTAGGCCTAGTTATTTATACAGCTATAAAGTCTTTTTTCTTTGTTCCTGAAGGAGCTCGTTAATTACATTCGTGCGTGAAATTTAACTTTTAGTTCTTAAATGGTTATGTTATTAAAAGAGTTAAATTTTCTGTACTTCGTTATTTACAAATCGTGTGTGAAATTCAGCCTACAGTTTTAACATGGTTTTGTTATCAATAGAGTTTTATGGCGTGTATTCTTCATTCATGATGGAGCACGTATTTCCAATTTATGTGTACCGAAATTGTAAAATGAAAAGGTTAAAATGCGGAGAAAAATTAAAAATGTGCAGAAAAAGAACCAGAAAAGTTTATTGCGAGAGTTTTGAATGCTTTCAAGAATGAGAAATGGTTTTGCGATTTCGAATTTCGCCTTCGAATGTGCCTTTCCTCCAAAAATATCCCTACAACTTCGATATTAGTTTCATATTACAAAGTTTATTACTTGCTTGCTTGTTTGCTCGTTTGCATGCTTGGTCTGTTTGCCTGCCGGTTGCTATTTTCGCTCTTGAAACTGGATACCTGTAAAACTATAAAATGGGGCGAAAAGTAGGAGAAACCACAGAGTAATAAGAAATAATATTAGAAAATTGTGGAAAAAGTTACAAAATGGTAGGAAATGAAAGCAGAAAATGTAAAATGGAAGGAAATGATAGGAAATGGTAGGGAAAAATTATAAAATGGGGGGAAAACACTTCAAAAGGAGAGAAAATGGAAGAATAAATAAGAAATAGAAGAAAATGGAAGAAAATGCAACGTAATGGCAGGAAAAATCTACAAAATGGTAGAAAAATCTACAAAAATGGTAGGGGATGGTAGGAAAAACTACAAAATGGAAGGGAATGATATGAAATGCTAGGAAAAAGCTACTAAATAGTAGGAAGTACATTACTTCGCTTATGGCTTCTCATCAATGTTCTTTGCAACTCATCCGACGCTTTACTAGATGTGAAAATACAGATAAATGATTTAAATACATTCAAATCATATAAATTTATATAAATCATTTAAATTTATGTAAATTCTATAAATATTAATTTATCTGAAATATATATATATATATAGAAAAAACAGATGTGCGTTTCAATTACTCACTTCAAGTGAATTTTACAAAAAAAAAATAACTGTTCCGATTTCAAGAAGACGAACTCATTTTTTGTTTTTTATAAAATGCTGGGTAGCGTTTTGGAAAATAAATTTCATTGAATTTCATGCAATTATGTAAAATTAAAATGAAATTATTTAATTTAATATAAGCAAAAAACGTTATTTCTTCACCAGCAACAACAGTTACTGTCCCTGCACATGAAAAAATTACAACGGAATGCGCGATCATTTTTTGGTTGGAAAATATTGAAGTTCTTCGTTCTTGCGTGCAAATTTCTTCTGAAATGCTTGCATCAAATTTACACTTAAGTATTGATAGATTATAAATTATTTTTAGGCTTTCTTTAACACAACAAAGGTGTTCAAAGAGAGGAAGGTTGAAGGTACCATTTAGTATAGAGTTTACGGGTACTTGAAATCTAGGCACAAAAGTTGTTCCCGCAATGGATCCCGTGCGCATAGAAACAGTAAGATAAGAAGGAAGGTTATGAAACAACATATTAGTTGAAGAAGAAAGTCAGAAGTGCTGATAAACAGGACAGCAGTGAACCGAAAAAATGGTTCTTGATAAAACCAAAAAAAAAATCATTTCAACATAAAAGAAGGCCTTCCCAACTCTCAGTTCAGGACCTCACATTTTCCCCCTGGGAACGCTAATTCTCATAGATACAATAGTTGTGTCCCCCTCAGGAGTTCACTTAGGTAAACAGAAAGATCCATGATGACGTTACAAGACACATAATCGAAATAAGCTTTTATAGTAATTAACACTACAGTGTGACCCACCGGTGGTCACTGATGGGATTTTCATATTGCTGCTGGCAGAACAGTAATCACAGACTCATTTGTCAAAAATACTCAATGAAAATTGAATGAAGGCACGATCTATTTGATGTTCGGTATTTTCAAATTTGATTTCTAGAATTAACCAAAATATGAGTTGAGTATTAAACTTCAGTTAAACCCGCTGCAGTCAAAGTGTAAATTGCTATATAGTCACATATCCATTTAAATTTCTAAGTAATTCAGGTTACGAAATCTAAAATCGTTCAGACTGTCCTAAATATAACACAGCGGAATTGTGGGTACGAATTTTCAACAATGTACTCTGATTTTTGGAAGTCACACGCTTCGTGACTTTTATCTTAATACATTTTTAATATAATGGAAGTAAACAGTGGTTCGTAATTTCATACTTTCTTTCTTATTCTTTATTTTTTTTATTTTGGAGAGGTATACTAGACACCAACGTTGAGTTTTGGATCAACTTCATTGTACATAAATGAACTGTTTTAATTCCGTTTTTTAGCAGTGGTATCCTGGAAACCAACTGAATTTTGTCTCGACTCTATCAGAAATAATTTTCTTTCTTTTTTTCTGTTATTATTTTTCATTTCTTTCACAGTGGTATTTTGAAAGCCAACATGGAATTTTGCATCAACTTTATTGAAAATAGACTGTTCCTCTAGTTCAGTTATTCTTTTACACTGGTATTTTAGAACCAACGTCAAATTTTCCATAAACCTCATCAAAAATAAACTGCTTCTTTTTCATTAACAATGGTATCCTGGATTCATAACCCTAGCATTTGAGAGAGAGTCAACGTCGGCAGAATTTATGAGCAGAAGCCGTAAGCAAGTGATGAAGTTCAGGTCGAAGCTCTGACATATGCCTCATGTTATGCAGATTGCCAGAGCTGTTGCATTGCCAACCAGCAGCAGAGGCTCCAGTGTAATTGCTCCACTTGATTCTGCTTTACGTTGATGAATACTACTGCTACTTTCCAAGTTTCTGGAGTCTATGGGTAGTGTTGTTCCAGGTTTCTGGAGTCTATGGCTAGTGTTGTTTCAGGTTTTTAGAGTCTATGGCTAGTGTTGTTCCAGGTCTCTGGAGTCTATGGCTAGTGTTGTTCCAGGTTTCTGGAATCAGTGGCTAATGTTGTTCCAAGTTTCTGGAGTCTATGGTTTGGGTTGCTCCAGTTCACTAAGTTCTAGGGAGAGTGTTGTTCCAGGTCTCTCAGTTCTAAGTAGAGTGGTGTTTTAGGAATTTGAATTCTATGTAGAGTGTTGTTCCAGTTTTATGAGTCCTAAGTAGAGGGTGTTTTCAGTTCTATGAGTTCTATGTAGAGTTTTGTTCCAGGTCTCACACTCCTAAGCAGAGTTTTGTTCCAGTTGTTCTGTGTTGGTTAGCCAAACATCTACTCTTGCTCACATTACTCTGAGTCCTGGAAATTGTGCTCATCCCGTTCATTGATTCTCTGGTTATTTGATTGTTTATTTTTTTTCTTTTATCTCTCTCTTGAAAATTCCCTGTACTTGTAATGGTACTGTCAGGAGAGAATGAGAAATCTTTTTCACCGAGTTATCATCTTCATTAGGATTGGTTTCTATGATTTCCATTAACATTTAAAGCATTAGCCTGGAAGTCATCAATACATAACACCATTTTATACAGGCTTAAGTGTTTTGAAATTTGAGCCCGACTTATTGTATATGTCTCTAACTGACCTACACTGACCAAACATAGAACTACTGGACTCACGTCTATTTGATACATAGTTCACGAAACTAAAAATCTAACAGCACATGAGAAACCTCTGAGCGGACTGTAACTGAACATCTGTGGCTAGACGAAAATTGAAATCTTTATGAAAATTTACCGCTTTTTCACAATTTTCATCCTCAAGATTTGTGAGTACCGTTTAGATTTGAGAAGTTTGTTTTGAGCAATGTTAATCAGCTTTTATCCAGTCAATGAATTAACAATCAATCGTTTAACAGTTCATCAATTTTTCCCAAGACAATCATCTCATACGTAATCTTATTTTTTCCAGACAATAATTATACAGTTAATCTATTTTTCCCGAGGCAACCATTTTCAACTCAATCAGATTTTCTACAGTCAATCATTGCACAGCTAATTAGTTTTATTTAATGAGCCATTACACAGCTAATAGTTTGATTAGTCAATCATTTTACAGCTAATTAGTCTTATCCAGTAAACCCTTGTACAGCTAATTAGTTTTATCCAGTAAACCATTGTACAGCTAATTAGTTTTATCCAGTAAACCCTTGTACAGCTAATTAGTCTTATCCAGTAAACCCATGTACAGCTAATTAGTTTTATCCAGTTAACCATTGTATTGCTAATTAGTTTTATTCAGTAAACCCTTGTACAGCTAATTAGTCTTATCCAGTAAACCCATGTACAGCTAATTAGTTTTATCCAGTAAACCATTGTATTGCTAATTAGTTTTATCCAGTAAACCCTTGTACAGCTAATTAGTCTCATCCAGTAAACCCATGTACAGCTAATTAGTTTTATCCAGTAAACCATTGTATTGCTAATTAGTTTTATTCAGTAAACCATTGTACAGTTAATTTGTTTTAGCCAGTAAACCATTGTTCAGCTAATTCGTTTTTCTCCAGCCAATCATTGTACAACTAATTTGTTTTCACCATCACTGTACAGCTAATTCGTTTTTCTCCAGTCCATCATAGTACAACTGAATCGTTTTCACCATCATTGGACAACTAATTCATTTTTCTCCAGTATATCATTGCACAAATAATTTGTTTTCACCATCATTGTACAACTAATTCGTTTTCCTCCAGTCAATCAATTCCGTTACATCAATGATGTGTTCGAACATTTTTTCCTAGCTACTTTTCGTTCATGTTGGCCTAAGTAATGATAGGATGCCCTAAAAGTCGCTGAACTTATTCGGGCATTAAGCTTCACTTAAATTTTCCCATTTTACTAAACTTAAGAAACAATCTACTTCTGTATCGCTTGTGGTAAATAAATATTTTAAATAGTTTCAATTGGAAAACATCAATAATCGTAATTTTTCCGATAATGACTGGCAATGAAGAAGTTGGTGGGAAAAATTCTTTCGACTTTCGATGAAACGACGTTCGGAAAAATTTTGAGATTTGATCATTTCAATTACCGCCAAAAAAGAGACGATTCCAGACAAAAGCTTCATCAATTGAGTGCAAAACGCACGGTTTTTTTAGGAAATTGACTTTGAGGCCGACAGTGAGTCACTGTAGATCAGCTTTATATCGAAAACAAATTAGTCGGTTTTAAACCGTGAACTCAGTTCAGCAAACACGTGGGGAAGAACGTCACCTACTGGAATTACTTACTGAAGTATAGAACCTTGAAGATATAAAAACAGAAAGAAAATAGTTTATTTCAATAAAAGGTTCATACAAGAAAAGCAATACTACCAAGAAGAGTAGAAATTATCAAATGAATGCCATATTCCCTCAAAGAATTGAGTAAGATTCAACAATAAATTGTGTAAAATAGCGCATGAATAAACTTATCACGGAGATATATCTGACAAAACGCTGTCGAAAAGAGTGCGTGCAAGCTTTTAAATGCGTATATATAAAATATGATGGTAGGTGAGTGCTTTAATATTGACCCTATGTGAAATGACCATCGTTCTTGAAAATCACGCTGAGTCACAATAAGCGTTTTGGAATCATAGAATAAGTTTTGATGATAATGATGTTCCTGAACCTAAGTAAGATCATTCAGTTAAATTTATGTAATTCATTTAAACCCCAAAATATCATTCAGTTAAATATAATTCGTTTAAACCCAGAAATATCCTTCAGTCAAAATAAATCTTTACACTGAGAAATTTCATTCAGTAAAAACTTGTAACAATGTCTCCTCTCTATTGTGGTCATCAGAGACAAGTATAAATGCCACAGAAAAATACACCATTCATTTAAAATGCCAATTATTTATTCAGTTAATTAAGCACAAATTCTGAATGAGAGAGCGACAAGATCACTCGATACAGGGAACGAAAAGAGCACTAAATTTTAAACGTGAACTTTTTGCTAAGTACACATGTTACAGAAGAAGTCAACACTCATTTCTCTTGTTGGGATCCTCATTCTCTATCTGGCTTTAAAAAATTCAGCTAATTTTACCTCCATAGAGGATAGACTATAATAAACTGGTCAATAATTTGTACAACATATGAAATATATTTAATATATGTTATAATATACAACTCATTTATCGAAATTACCAGTCGGCGCTGCGAAACTTTCAAGTATTGGGAGAAAAATCTGCTCACGTATCCGTCCAAGACTTGAATTTTGAATACTATTAGCCAGTAATAATTTTTCCCTCAAATGAATAGAATTCTAAACACAAATGCGATCTGATATATCAAAATTTCATCAAAAATGACCCTCGGATATAAGTCCTAAGGCGAGCTTCGTTTTTTTCGCAATATTTCCTTGGCAATGCTCCTTGTTGCGCTGTCCTTTATTTTCCTCCGGTAATAAAGCCCTGAACAAAAACAATACTTCTTTGATGATTGATGAATTTTTCTCGCATTGTTCACTTTATTTATTGTGTGAAAAAATTCGTGAATTTTTAGCACACGTCGTACGTCTGCTGAAACGTCATTTGATGATTTAACAAATGCTATGCAGCGTGCGTCGTTTTGCTCTGTAAAATTCAAATAAAATGAACAATACGTCGCAAATGTTACTTAGTGTACGTCATTTTGCACTACGTAATGTAAGGAAAATGTACAATACGTCGCAAATGTTACGTGATAAACGTTGCAGCCCGTGTTTGGCTTTAATTTCTTTAATAAAAATTAAAATCATTTACAGCTGCTCGTACTGAGTAGATGCCTCCATGAAATAGAATAATTGATTATGCGTACATCACACAAAATGGCATAAAAGCATCGAGAATTAAATTTGTGAAGTGATGCTCTAATGGAGCAACGCTGTCAGCATTTTTACTTAATGAATTTAAAGGATAATTCCCCTAGTGAAATCCCTCTCTCAGCATTAATACGCGACGAATGTCATGTATATTTCCTCTGTTAAAACACCTCTTGATGGTCTCTTACGTAGCATGCAGTAATTAAACTGCGCTAATTTTCAATTCCGCTTCGTTAAAACTGAATTGATCAATCAAGCAACCTCCACAAACCTATTTTTTCACATTTAAGAATAAGTAAAAAAATGACCTCCACAAAAAAAATTTCCAGTACCTAAGCTATTTTTAGAATCTCTCAAAACGTTTTACAACACTAGGCGATTGTTCCACAACACCGAGCGATTGTTCCACAACACGAAGCGATTGTTCCACAACACAGAGCGATTGTTCCACATCGTGAAGTGATTGTTATACAACACGAAGCGATTGTTCCAGAACTCGAAGCGATTGTTCCACAGCACTGAGCAAATGTTCCACAACAAGAAGCGATTGTTCCACAACACGAAGCGATTGTTCCACAACACTGAGCGATTTTTCCACAACACTGAGCGAATGTTCCACAACGCGAAGCGATTGTTCCAAAACTCAGTTAATGATGAATGAGTTTATGCGACACTGAACGTTTCTTTTCAATTTCAATTCGAGCATCGACAATCAAAGTGTCTCAGCAGTCCCGGTCCGACGCAGAGCTCTCGACCAACTTGTGGCTGTGGAATCATCCAGAAAATTCACCAATTAAGCGGGAACTGAAGAAGTCCCAAGATGCCGGCATGCAAATGGTGCCCCAGACCAACTTGGGTCCAAACTTGTGACGTAAAACTCGTCAGTGATCCCAAAAATGATGATTGAGTTCCGAGAATTCCACTAGTTTCAACGTTCGTTATTGATGAAGTCCAGAAGGAGAATTTCAACGGGTGGAATGGCCTCCCAATTACAGACGTCAGGAAGATATCAGGAGCAATCACAGACTATCGGCTGAGGGACCAAATGACCCCAACTTAGGAAGAATGGTTAATTCCTCAAATTGGATCGAATGAATTGGAGTGAGTTGGCAAGCCTCGTACCACAGCGGAAACGTGTGTGTAGCTGACGTTCAGCCAGCGTGAAAAGCTTCACTTGTGATCAATTGTTTCACTTGTGTTCAAATGTTTTCAAATGTTTCACTGGCGTTCAAATGTTTTCAAATGTTTTACTTGCGATCAATGTTTTCAAATGTTTTACTTGCGATCACTTGTTTTCAAATGTTTTACTTGCGATCAAATGTCTTCAAGTGTTTCACTTGAAACACTGACGCCACACTGGTCTGTGACACATTCTGAATTGACATACCCTTTATTCACGCATTCACTCACTCTCTACCCACACACTGTGCATTGATACTCTATATTCACATACCTAACATAAATCTGGAAAATAATTTCGAATACTTCTAGGTTGTAATCTTAGAAAATTTACCACGGATCTTTTTTCTAAATTCTGGAAGTGTTCAAAATTAATTGTTATTCGGTTTTACAATCTTATTTGAAACATTTTCCGAAATTTTTCGCATTAAAAAAAATTTCAGCCGCTCACTTCCATTAATTTATCATCTTATGATGACTCCATTAACATTTAGCAATTTAAATGACAATAGTCTTCAGGTATAAATGAAAGCTAATGCTCATTTATGGAAGAAAATCATTTTTTTACTTGAAAGAATGTTTTTTTGGCTTAAAAGAGCACTATTTTCCAAGTGACATTATCGCAGTTTCTTGAAAGTTAGGCTTAAAATACACTGTAAGTGAGAAGCGATTTTAACGACCGTTCCTCCTGAATTCCAATCAGGCATAGCCGCCGGAGACTCCCTTCATAGCCCCCCTGGATTACGAAGCGTAGTCTTGAAAGTCAATTTCTGCCACACAAGCTAACCAGAGACTTCCAGCATGATGAGGACAGAAAGAAAACTGGAAGCCTTCCCCGAGAGTACCTTTGAACAATCGACCACTCCTAAAAACCCAAGAATGCATTCAACTTTTTGCGAAGAGATCATCTCACAGATAGTCAGACGACTCGACTCGCTTTTTCAGGCCTTTGGCTGACAGCATTTCAAGATTACTGGATGAATTACGCTTCTCAAAGTTAAATGGGTTCCGCAGGTCAGTGTTGGGATGGGTTCTTTACATTCGCGTTTCCCAGAGTTACTTCGTTTGATGGGCTATTTAAAGGAGTACTGGATTCTTTAAGTAGGCTTTTCTTAGAACTATTTCTTTTAATAGGCGTAATATAGGCACTTTTTACATATGGGGTTTTTAAATTTGTATAGTATAGTATACTTTGTATAGTATAGTATCATCTTTATGGTAAAGTATAGTATAGTATATACAGTTTTTAAAATTTGTATTGTATTTGTAAAGTATATGGTTTTTTAATTTTTTCCTCTCAGAGTAAGCTCTTTTGATATGCTCTGTGAATAAGTACAGGGTTCTAAAAATTTGCGCTTCTTAGAGTCATTTATTTTCATGGGCTCTGTAAATGAGTACTGGGTTCTTTGAATTTGCGATTCTCAGAGTTGTTGCTTTTGATAGGTTCTTTAAAAGAGTACTGAGTTTTTACATTCATGCTGAGTTATATACTGAGTATACTGAGTATACTGAGTTATTCTTTTTGAGGAATTCTTTATATGAGAACTGGGTTCTTAAAATTAGCGCTTCTTATAGCTATTTATCTTTGAGCACTCAGTCCTTTAAATTTGTGCTTATGAAAGTTTAAGTTTTTGATAAACTTTTTGAGGAGAACTGGGTTCTCATAATTTACGCGTTATAGAGTTGCTGCGATTGAATGACGCTGTAAAGAATCACTGGGTTCTACAAATTTGCCCATCTCTCCGAGTTAAATCTTTCTATTGGCTCTAGAGCTATGAAAGATTTTCTGAATTTAAGGACGTCATTTTAACTCTGAAATCTTACAAGTTTGCGATACACGAGCTAATGTTTTGCCTGTGAGGAAATGAGCTGAAAGATCCTGAAAAGTTCATCATAGAAACCAGTCATAGAAAACTTCCCCCTCTTAAATATTTTGATATACGAAATTTTAGAAAACTGAACAGTATAAATCATGATGGCTAAGTGCGCTATTGTAAATTTCCTTATTAGTTTAAATTTTTTAACTAAAAATGATTAGAAAATTATTGAAAAAATAGTTTAAAAATTTCGTTGATGGTATTCCAAAAATAAAACTCCCTTGTGTAAATTTACTTAAGTTTGAAATTCACCTACGTAAATTTACCTGTGTAAAATTTATATAAGTAAAATCTCATTAACCTAACAATAAAATTTAACCATAATATACCTACTTAGAAAAAGATCTTACCTTCATTTTACCTTAAAAACAGAATTTACTTAAAATTAACTCAATAAAATTGAATTTACTTAACTAAAACAAGGCATCATTATAGGTAAAATCAATGAATGGGATTGTGTTACAGTCCCCTAAGTATTTTTGTAAAAGAAATTAATTCTCATAAATAAATATGAATATAATGAACTAATGTTTGAAGAAATTAGATTTACTGGTTCAATGATGAAAATTTGTATTTAGTAGAAAATTGTTACAGATTTTCTCGGATCCAAAATTAATTTTCAATAATTGATAACTTCTTTGAATTGTTACATACAGAAACAAAACTTTTGAAACAAGCGCATAGAATATTAGTTATTAGTGAAAATATAAGTTATTAGTGAAAATATTAGTTTTTAGTGAAAATATTAATTCTTAGTGAAAATATTAGTTTGTAGTGAAAATATGAATTATTAGTGAAAACATTAGTCATTAGCACAAATGCATGAATGTAAGATACAAACGAACAAATATATTCAAGGGTTTAAATATTTGCAAACATTTTTTCTCTAGCTGAAAAGAACTTGCAATTCCCTCAACATGGGAGAAGAGAAAAATTTATTCGAACATCCGAACTTTTAGAGAAACAACCAAGCGTTCAAGACTATTTAAAATTAAAAGACGTCGTCAGATTTTTGTAATAATCGGTTTCACGGTTGTATATACTTTTAATGCATTTAAACCGTTCGTGTCCCTCGGCCATTGTTGTCGCAGATTTTGATTTGTTTTTACTGAACCCTTTTGTTTCTTCGCTACCCTGAACGTCAATTGTACTTCAAAGGATTAATTTCTCGCTTGAACAATGACTAGAAATTCATAAATTCACAAACAATGATTTTCTCATGCCATGATCAATTGACACTAACTTTGGTAGCGCAATTGAATATAATTGGATACACAATTGATTTTTTCTTAACTGTACACTTGTCTCGTAATTTTTTTCCTTACCTTTTGATCTTAAGTTTTATGCTTTGAGAACTTTTACTGAATTTCCAATATGCAATGAATTTCCTAGGGATGCAACGGAAGGTATCATATGATCTAATGGTTTCGTGAATTTCCTAAGTGTGTAACGGAACGTATCATATGATCTAATGGTTTAGTCAATTTCCTAAGTATATAGCAAAATATTGACGATTATCAATACTTTTAATGTACTTTGTTACTCTACGCCTTTTGTTCCATCAAATATGAAACACCGAATGTTTCATATTTACTAAAAGCACCTAAGAAAACAATTGACGAATATTTCCACGGACCCCTCAAACCTAAAACGCAAGCAAATTTTTGTTGCAAATTAAATTCTAGATTTTCCTTCTGCAAATGCACTGAAAACAAACGTCAATAGGCAGTAAAATTGACCTTCTTTTCATTCATGTTTTTTTCAGCTCCTTTTTCAAGAACGTTGTGACGAACGGAACTCGAGCTGCATTGTTTCTTAAGTGCATTCCACACTTTGTTTCTGGTCGACACTCATCCCTGTTTTAGAGCCTTTTTTTACCTGCGTAAAGTCTTGAAAGCCTCGGAGGAGAAATCACTTTCTCGACGCCACGAAAGAGTCGCTCGCATTGAGAACAACACTCACGGGAATGTATGTAGCGCACTCTTATTTGTTGCGAATATCGAGAAATTTCTCACAGGTCTCGGGAGTCTGTTTAATTTTTGTTGAGGGATAGAAGTTTGTGAAGCCAAATTGCTTTTACACTTTTATCGTTTATTGCGCTCTGCAAAAAAACACAATGTGGAGCAAATGAAGTTTCAAATTGCGACAGTAATTGCAAAATTTGAAATTTTGCAATTTCATGCCCATAAAAGGTTACATTTTACTGTGAATTTGATGAATTCAGAAGGAGATATTTTACTGTGAAATTAATGACTTCAAAGAGTGATACTTCACTGAGAATTTAATAATTTCAGAACGTGATCCTCTACTGTGAACTAAATGACTTCAGAAGGTAACATTTTACTGTGAATTTGATGACTGCAAAAAGTGACATTTCACTGTGATTTTGATACCTTTGGCCCAAAACGGCAATGTTTAACAGAAGGCTTCCCCATCAAAGAGAAACAGAAATTCACATAAAGTAAGCAAGTCTCACGCGAATCTTTTTGATCTGAGCTCGTCCGCACGACAGGGCCTCGAGATACTTTCCCCCCATGCGTCCTTCAGACAATCTCATATTTTATTTTGCGTTTCTCTCATAAAATGCCAAGATCTTTCCCGAAAGACTAACCCTATTTGATAGAAACTCTCCCTACAGGCTCAGTCGTAAGGCAGCAAGCACCCGCAACATCATATGGCCGAATGCATCGAGTACAGGGAACATATTGAATGCATTTCTTTTTATGGTGAGACAGACGACTCGGGGGCGGTAATCATAAGGAAGTCTTTTCTATTGCCGAGTGAGTTTGGCTGACAAGCAAGAGCTGTGTGCATTTCTGAAAATGTCCGCAAGAAAAGACCTTGTGACATTGGAAATCTGGGATCTTCGCATCAACGAGGCTTCTGCCTTGCTTGATCGTTTCACGGCGACCCCCATGAAACTTTCAAGGCTTCTATTTTACTTTTTCCGATTTCTAGTTTATGTTGAAGAGTAAAGGTTTGTAAACCAAATTTATTCCACACTTCATCTTGAGGGGTAGAGGTTTGTAAAAACAGAATTTGTTTTACACTTTATCTTGAGGGGTAGAGGTTCATGAAACTAAATTGCTTTTACACTTTATCTTGTGGGTTGAAGTTTGTAGAACCGTATTGTTTTGGGGTATTGAATTTTGATATAGATTTTAAAGGAGACCTTCTTCAACTTAAAAAGAAGAAGCTTCAATGAAATAACAGTGTTTCATCAACGCGTTTCTTGGTAAGTTTTTTACGTATGAATGAGAAACAAATGAATTTCTCATTCTCAATGCCACACAAATTATTTGTGAGTTATTACTTTTTTACATTTAAAGTTTTTACGTTTTTAAAAAATTTAAAAGCCTCAATCTGTGAGTCGACTAACAATCATTCTTACATTGTGGCGATATTTTCCAAAGGATTTCCTTATTTAAGGTATAAAAATAAATTGTAAGTTGTATGAAACAGTTTGATGAATGTGAGATATTTGACTCGAATGAATATTTTGTTATTTCCTCTAACTGATTTTTTAAGACATTCTCCAAATGACATTTTATGACTTCCTCTAACTGATTTTTTGCGATTTCTTCCTATTGCTATTTTGCAATGCGATTTACTCCAATTGGTATTTTACGATTTCCTCCAACTGATATTTTACGATTTCCTCCTACTGATATAATTTCCTGTCACTAAAATTTTACGAATACATCCAACAGATATTTTATGATTTCCTCTAACTGATATTGCATGCTTACATTCAACTGATATTTTAGAAATACGTCCATCGGAAATTTTACCGTTTCCTCCAACTGATACGATTTCCTCTAACTGATATTTTACGATTTCCTCGAACTATACGCGAACTATTTTCACGATGTAGATCGTCGTGAATGTATTTAATTCTATTTTCAATAAAAATCTTAACATGAACTCATGAGCTCATTTCTCAAGTTAGTTGAACATTCTCTTAAAATCAAATTATAATGGTCAATCTAAAATTCCATGATCACATGAAAATACCCTGAGTTTAATTCACTAAATCTAGACGCAGTGCCTTGAGGTATGACCAATAAAAATCTTCTTTTAAAGTGAATTTCTGTCTACAAAATTTAGATTCGATTAGACGAATTTAATCAAGTAATAGTGTTTTTTTTTAGCGGACCATGTATTTTGAAAAATGAATGTATTTCATTGCGACGTAAAGCGAAATGAACGATGTTTTCTGCGACTACTCGTTCCGTTTCTCACTTCACTGTCACATTATCACGTACGATATAAGCGAAGGACATCTTAGGTTTCGCCATCTTTTATGAACGAGCTGCTATTATACGAGGTGAAACGTTACCGTGCAATTGTGTGTTCAAATTTCTTAGGAACGATAAAAATGTATTCGAGCAGTGAAGTCGATTTCCGAATTCTGCTACTTGCAACCTAATCAGACCAACATAACCAATTTTGACCAATTCTGCAACCTAACCAGACCTAACCAGACCAACACAACTAATTTTGACCAATTCTGCAACCTAACCAGACCTAACCTGACCAACCGTTAACAACTGCGGAAACGCGGTGAACGCGGCAATGATTTTCCCTCGCGCAAACAAAGGGGGAGTTTAGGGAAATTTTGTATTTGAAATCCAATTTCAGAGTACAGCTCCTCAATCAATGTTACAAACTGATCTTGCTGCAGCACGTCGCACATCAGATATTTTTCAGAATTTTTAAATTTGGACCCTTGAAATTTTACGCGGACCCTTGGCTGTTCTCACATCTTTCACAGAAAATTAATGTAATTTACTTTGAAATTGATCAAAGTCGAAATATTAATTTAATTAAATTACAAATATTAACGCTTGCAAGGATTGGTCGTAAGTCGAATTTTTACCATAGCTGTATTTTATTCACAACTACATTTCCCAGCGGAAGAAGCAGTTTTCATCTCCGCCTCCGAAATGAAAAAACTTGAGTGGAGTCGTGAAATTCTGCGTTATGCTCCAGGAAAATTATGACCTCCGTAGAGAGCGGAGCATTTAATTCCATAAATAAGAGCAGTTTTTCATCTGGACTGAGGCAATAAACATTTTACAGCCTGGCTTTGTGAAGAGCGCTGCATCATTACACTTGCATAGACCTGCACGCACCTAAAGCGCCGTGGCCCAAACTGCCCGACACTTTACGCGCGCTGGTGTGGTGTGGACTGACTGGGGACTGGGTGTTGTGTAGTCCACACTGGTGTGGTGTGGACTGGCTGGGGACTGGGTGTTGTGTAGTCCACACTGGTGTGGTGTGGACTGGCTGGGGACTGGGTGGTGTGTAGTCCACACTGGTGTGGTGTGGAATGGCTGGGGACTGAGTGTTGTGTAGTCCACACTGGTGTGGTGTGGACTGGCTGGGGACTGGGTGGTGTGTAGTCCACACTGGTGTGGTGTGGACTGGCTGGGGACTGAGTGTTGTGTAGTCCACACTGGTGTGGTGTGGACTGGCTGGGGACTGGGTGTTGTGTAGTCCACACTGGTGTGGTGTGGACTGGCTGGGGACTGGGTGTTGTGTAGTCCACACAGGTGTGGTGTGGACTGGCTGGGGACTGGGTGTTGTGTAGTCCACACTGGTGTGGTGTGGACTGGCTGGGGACTGGGTGTTGTGTAGTCCACACTGGTGTGGTGTGGACTGGCTGGGGACTGGGTGTTTTGTAGTCCACACTGGTGTGGTGTGGACTGGCTGGGGACTGGGTGTTTTGTAGTCCACACTGGTGTGGTGTGGACTGGCTGGGGACTGGGTGTTGTGTAGTCCACACTGGTGTGGTGTGGAATGGCTGGGGACTGGGTATTGTGAAGTCCACACTGGTGTGGTGTGGACTGGCTGGGGACTGAGTTTTGTGAAGTCCACACTGCACAGAACAACTCTTGCGCTGTCGTATCTTCCCTTTTGGCCGCCCCGTGCAGGTTCTATGCTTGGGCGGCAGTAATTATAGATGCCCTCGCGAAAAAGTTAGTAATAATTATAGATGCCCTGGTGATTAGGTTTTACTGGGTGTTTAGCGACTGTAAATGTCAGGCAAGTGAAATAAAAATTTTAAAAAGAAGAGTGGAAATTTTTTGAACTCAGAGCTCTGTTTTGAATCGATGTCATCTGAACGAATCCCACTATCGTGAAAATCTTCTTTTGTTGATGGCGACCTTCTTTGCTAGTCCTTTCGTACTCCCAGCTTTTGCGTTGAAAATTTGAACAATGCACAATGTTTTTTAACAGTAGTTTAATAGTAGTTTATCCCTAAGTTTTCCCAACACGAAAATATGTGAGTCGTAAGGTAAAAGAATTGGCATTTAAACCGGTCATTGTCGAGTAGTTTTACCGAAAAAATTTCGAGCTTGAAAAGGATGCCATCATTTTTGACTGTCGGGGAACGATATCTTGATACGGTTGGATATTCTTGAGGAATTTCGGTGAGTTCGCGATACTTGGTTTGGTTATGATGTGAGTAGCAGAACGGAGAAATCGACTTCACTGCTCAAGTAGACTTTTATTCTTCCCAATAAACATGAAATATCTAGTTACACGATTAAATTTCAGGGAGTATAGTAACAGTTATTTTTAAAAAAGGCCGCGAGATGGATGAATTGTCATTCATTAAGTGGGTACGTGAATGAACAATTAACCTACTGATACACATCCCAGTCTAACTTTTTCGTTGCCTGCATGCAGTTTTTTTGCCGCCCCAGTAATTAAATTGCTTAGGCGGCGAAAAACATGCATGCTCCGGCGAAAAAGTTAGACTGGGATATGACCCAATAAGCGAGGAACGGGTTAAGTTTCCTCTCTCATTCTTTCATGCTTTAGGGCACTTATGAAATCATTTCTGTATCAAGAGCTCCATAAATCTATGTACTCATAAATTATTCGTCAATGTCTACATTTTTCTAGCCTATATGCTTATAAATTTCTGCTTTATTTTCAAACGTGAGAGAAAGATTAATGTGATGACGAGGAAAATATACATTTCTCATGTTCAATTAATAGCATTCACATTTGCCACTTATTGTCTCAGAAAGAACTTTCCTCGTTATTTGAATTAGTGATCTCGCTTTAATGAATAATTCGAACAGCGGAATATTCAACATTTCAAACACTTTTATGAACTACTCACGGTACTTGTCTGGCTTAAAAATGTTAGGTTCAGCAACGCTAGGCTCCGTTACACGTTTCCTGAGAAGGGAGCAACCAGTGGTCACTTAAGAGATCTCCACAAAGCTGCTGTACAACCTGGAGTACTAACTCAATTTTTATAATTAATTTACGCTAAATGAAGGCACAATACAGGTAATGCTTGCTAGTTTCAAAATTGCTTCCTAAAATTGCCTTGAAATTTGAAGTGAATTGAGAACTTCAATTTAACCATCGCAGAAAATGACTTAGAACATCACTTGCCGAGTTTTCAACCGAATGGAACGCTGACGCTCAAGTCCATCAGAGGAACGAGATGTTGGTTCTCATAACTCCAGTTTCGTAACGAACGGAACGCAGACGCTGACGTCCGTTAGATGTAGAACGAAAGTTTGGAATTTAAGTTTTGTAACGAACGGAACGCAGAACGGAACGCAGACGCTGATGTCCATTAGATGTAGAACGAAAGTTTGGTTCTCATAACTCCAGTTTCGTAACGAACGGAACGCAGACGCTGATGTCCATTAGATGTAGAACGAAAGGTTGGTTCTCATAACTTAAGTTTCGTAACGAACGGAACGCAGACGCTGACGTCCATTAGATGTAGAACGAAAGGTTGGTTCTCATAACTTAAGTCTCGTAACGAATGGAACGCAGACGCTGATGTCCATTAGATGTAGAACGAAAGGTTGGTTCTCATAACTTAAGTCTCGTAACGAACGGAACGCAGACGCTGATGTCCATTAGATGTAGAACGAAAGGTTGGTTCTCGTAACTTTGTGGAGGTCATTGATAGAAGTTGCTGCCGAACCTAACTTGCTCTTTTAGAGCAGTAAATCTCTGATCAATTCAAAAACTTGTTCAATTATGATCGAATGAATTAAAACTTTGAAGATGAGAGACTAGAATTAAATAGAACTAAAATGGAAGACTAGAAATCCGTTTCTCCTAATCTTAATTATTTTCGCGTTTAAATCCGGGCAGTTGCGAACTGTGTTTCAAAACATCTTAAGGCTTAATTAAATAGATTTTGCATTTTCGGGTGATTACGGGGAATTTGGTTAACACGTAGAGGTTATTACGTGGAATTCGGTTAACACGTAGGGGTTATTACGTGGAATTCGGTTAACACGTAGGGGTTATTACGTGGAATTCGATTAACACGTAGGGGTTATTACGTGGAATTCGGTTAACACGTAGGGGTTATTACGTGGGATTCGGTTAACACGTAGGGGTTATTACGTGGAATTCGGTTAACACGTAGGGGTTATTACGTGGAATTCGGTTAACACGTAGAGGTTACTACGTGGAATTCGGTTAACACGTAGATGTTATTACGTGGGATTCGGTTAACACGTTCTGGTTATCACGTAGGATTCGGTTAATACGTTCTGGTTATCACGTAGGATTTGATTAATAAGTTTAGGTTATTACGTAGAATTCGGAAAATTAGAAGATTGTAAAAAACACACGTTTAGGACTTAAGTGAACTTTTTTCTGGTTTTCTCTATAATTCAACAGTAGAATAAATGGTACGCAGAGTGCTCTGGTACTGTATCTCGCTTGGAAAGTTGACCTAAAAAAATAATAAAAGAATAATAAACATTATAGAACAGTTTTACGCAGCGTAAGCCCACCATGCCATCTCAAATCTCCTTTCTTTAAATTATTCTTCAAGTCATGACGCTCACACGAACCCCAACCCATACAGGCTCAATCAGTCGTAATTACTCAATTAAGTCAACTAATTCCTCTAATTCAACTCATTCTCCTGATTCAATTAACTCAACTAATCTAACTAATTCAACTTATTCAACTAATTAAGCTAATTAAACTAGTTCAACTTATTCTACATAGTCAACTTACTCAACCAATTCAACGTATTCAACGAATTAAATTAATTAAACTAGTTCAACTTATTCTACTTATTCAACTTACTCAACTAATTCAACTTATTCAATTAATTGAACTAATTAAACATGTGCAACTGGATCAACTCATTAAGTTTATAAGATGCTTAGATCTACTTATGAATAACTTTGACTTATTCGTAAGCGAATAAGTTCAGGTTTTTGTAGGATGACTTCGGATAAGTCGAGGATTGCCTAAACTGTTCCCTCGAGATATATGGTCTTTATTTCAGTCACAGCTACTAAAGAATTTGTCTTGTCTAGCTCCCTAAGGAAGGCTTGATTAGCCAAATATCATGACCACTTAAGTGTGAAATGACAACGGTTTTCGCCTCTATGGAAGGCTTTTGGTCGATCAAAACACAAAAATCAAAAACAAAAAGGTATACTGAGAGGGTAAATTTTAGTACTACATATTCATTTCATCTCCATGATTTTAAATTACCGTGGGTATTCTATTCTTTCGATTTCACACATGTTACATTAATACACAAACTCTCTGCTCTATAGTATTCTGTTCTATGTATATTTTGTTATTGTCGTCTTATTTCGTTCATACGTATCACCATGGAAGAAACTCGTGATTTTAGTGTCTGAACCTCAGTGTTCATTTATGATCACAACTAAAAATGCAAAAACTGAGACGAGTTCGAGTTTCGGTCTCCAAATATATCTATATTGGACCTCGGTACTGTTAGGCTCAACAAAATATCTGAACTTCTACCGCAAAAAATCTATGGTATTGGAAAATGAAATAACCAGCATGGAGCGGCGAGTAGTGATACTCCTCAAGATGATCCCATGTCGATATCGATTTCCTATTGTGGGTCAAGGGAAAGTGCTTTAGCAGAACTGAGAAAAGGTAAAATGTGTACTGCACCGGAGAAAGTTGAGATGCGCTCCCTCGGCACTTTCGCTCGGTGGGAAAATACCTCAAGGTTCGGGTTACCGGCCTCCTAAATAATTGAGTTACCGTAAAAAAAAAATTCATTTCTTTCATCGCTGAACTAGGAACGAATGCGAGACTGTAATTTGAGAAACGTAAAAAATATGATTTGGAAAGATGATGGGTTTTACACAACTTTGGTTTTAAACGCTTTCAAGTTGATGATTGTTTATGACAATTTTTAAACGATTGTGGTTCTGAAAAAAAATAACTTGAGGATTGTGCAGATGATTTCTACATGAGAGCAGTTCTGACGACAATAAATTATTGATTGGAAATGTGATTTTCCACAATGTTACATTTCTGAGAATTGATTTGTAGTTTATATTTGGGAGTTATAAAGTTGATGATTAGAAAGAGAATCATTTTACCTTTTTAGACCCCAAACATTCGCGAAGTACGCGGCAAAATTAGCTCTATGACTCAGGAGTTACTTTGATAGAGTAGATGTTTAGTTTTATAACTCAACAAGAGTCATAAATCCATATCAGAAACAGGGGCACATTAGAGGAAATCATTAAATCGTTAAGAAATCTTCAAAGTGAATTAATTACAAATGAGTGACTTGGTTAACCCTTCAACGACAGCATTTTGTACTTGTATTACCGCCATTAAAACAAGCGTGATTACACTCACAATCATTACAACCACCGTCATCACAACCACCGTCATTACAACCACCGCCTTTACACCCACCGTCTTTGCAACCACCGTCATTACAACCACCGTTATTACAACCATCCTCATTACAACCACCATCTTAACAACCACCGTCATTGCAATCACAGTCGTTACAATCATCGTCTTTCAATTGGCACTCGCTTCAGGTTGACAACTTTAGAATGAGAAAATAACAGCCACTTGACTGTGAACTTTGAAAAAGAGATCTAGGAAGAAATGTAACAGGAAATATAATTTACTATGGTTGTCTTCGAAAGAGGACGTTCTAAGACTTAAAAGGTGAAAACCAATGGAATTTCTATCACATAAAATAAATTAATCGGCATCTCACCCAGCTGATCGCAAAAAATAAAGGATATCTGTGTCTTACTTAACCTGGTTAACTGTTCTTTTATATTATTCGGTGCGATGTAGATGGAAGAAATTCATGACAGGTATCTTTAACTGGCATTATTTTAGGCAAGAACTGCACAAAAAATAAGGGAAAATAGATAACAACGAGTATAAAAGTAAGGCAAACCCAAAATGACACACACAGGAAATCGCGGTGAAAAGACGTATTCTCGTAAGGGTGGGTATAAAAGTTATTTTTAAATATACATACAAACCAAAGTGCAATTCTTGAAATTAAAATTGTATTGAAAACAATTCCCCTCGCGAAAGCACAAATGTTTTTTACGAGGAAATTGAAACATTCATTTACTCCAAAACAAGAATTACATTCACTCACATGCATACATGCAACCAATTCTGGTTCAGGTCCAAGCGATTTCCAGAATCCATTTAAGGGATATTTAAAATTAAATTCGTTTGTTCTCACATTTCATACTCGTTCCGTGCGAGGTTGTGAGGTCGGTAAGAATAGCACTGCAATTCGTGTGCGAGCCAGACAGAGTTTGCGTTAGCAGAGACACGAGCCTCGGATCTCTGAAATGTGAAGAGGCGCGAGAAACTCGTAGTTTAATTAACACCTGAGCACGCGCTGGCTTCAAATTTACTCTTCAGTGGAAGTTTCCTTGCAGAATAAAAGGCACGGAGCGTAGTTTTAAATTTACTCTTCAGTGGAAGTTTCCATGCAGAATAAGAGGTACGGAGTGTAGTTTTAAATTTACTCTTCAGTGGAAGTTTCCATGTAGAATAAGAAGTACGGAGCGTAGTTTTAAATTTACTCCTTAGTGGAAGTTTCCATGCAGAATAAGAAGTACGGAGCGTAGTTTTAAATTTACTCCTCAGTGGAAGTTTCCATGTAGAATGAGAGGTACGGAGCGTAGTTTTAAATTTAATTATTAATGAAAGTTTCGAAGTAGAATTACATTTCGATGTAGAATTAGAAATACGAACCTTAGTTTAGATTTTCTTATTAATGAAAGTTTCGAAGTCGAATAAGATGTACGGAGCGTAGTTTTAAGTTTACTATTTCCTGGCAGTTTTGAAGCAGAATAAGATTAACGGAGCGGAATTTTAAGTTTACTCTTCAATTGAAGTTTCGATGTAGAATAAAATGTAAAGAGCGTATGTATATTTAAATGTCCTTCCAAATAGACATCTCGAGGCAGAATAACATGAACAGTGTGTACTTTTTAATTTACTTTTAAATGGACCATGTTTTTTGCCATATTGTCATTTTAATGGACCGTTTTTTGTAAACCTTGTTGTTTTAGATGAATATGTTACACCCCTCCTGAAAAATATGGCTTGTCATGTAATTTTATACCATACTGGTTTCAAGAAATCACATCAAACATTTTAACTAAGCTTTTACCTCGAATTTTCCTCACAAAATTTGTGAACCACCCGCAGGTTTATAAATGAGCATTTTTCAAACCGACATTATCCTTATGGCATTTTCTGTGTCACTATTAGGGACTTTGATTCTACTGCTTGGGTATTATAAGGGATTTAAACAGGTGATGCCACTATTTAGACGGCTGATGACATTATTTAGACGGCTGATGACATTATTTAGACGGCTGATGACATTATTTAGACGGCTGATGACACAATTTAGACGGCTGATGACACTATTTAGACGGCTGATGACACTATTTAGACGGCTGATGACACTATTAGGACGACATTTAGACTAGTAAGAAAGATCGACGCATGATTCATATTTTATATAAGATTGAGCATAAGTAAGGAATCAAACAAATTGCATCCAACAATTAAAATTCAGCTTCAAAATAATGGGAATATTCTGCTGACTTCACTTCAATCAGCACCATGATTCTGGAATTGATATTTCAAGAATTAGAATTTCGAAGAAATTCATTCATATTAACACTTTACCTGTGACGTGAGCCACCGGTGGTCATGGAAGGGATTTTCATAATGCTGCTGACCGACCAGTAGTCACAAACTCAATTTTTATAAATACCTAATCAAAATTAAACGAAGGGACGATCCAGTTTATGTTTGCAATTTTAAACATACATAACTCATTGCAATTGAGTTCGAATTTGAGTTGAATTCAAACCACAGTTTTACCTGCAGCGGTAAAAGTATTAATCATTGTTTGAAAAGCTCGGTGGATGCGATTCCTTTTAAAAAGCTTCTCTGATGTCATAAACTTACCACTATTTAATATGATAAAAAAATCCAAATGTCGCTGCTTTGGCCACCCTATTAAATATGATAAAAAATTCCACGTGTCGCTGCTTTGGCCACACTATTAAATATGATAAAAAAATCCAAATGTCGCTGCTTTGGCCACACTATTTAATATGATAAAAAATTCCACGTGTCGCTGCTTTGGCCACACTATTTAATATGATATAAAATATCACGTGACGCTGCTTTGGCCACTTCGATACAACATTGAAGTTCAATACACTCACCCACGCAAGTTAAGAAAAAACGAGGCATGTCGCTTTGAATTGATATGAATCCTTTCTTTAGTGTTTGTACGCATTTTACACTTAACTTGACATAATGAATGCGTTGCTTGTTGTTGAGTCGAAAGTGTTGCTTTGTCACGTAGTATTTGTGTGAATGTGTTGCTTTGTAGTCCCGTGAATGCGTTTATTTTGTATTCGCATTGATTAATACATAGAATGCGTTGATTGATAATGATATTCTATGAATTGATCAATATTTATGTTTAATAAAATTTATTATAACACACACTAATTGTAATTGTTGCAAACAAATTTAGTTGAAAACTATTTTAGTTGTACACTAATTTAGCTGTACACTGATTAAATTGTTCACAAATTCATTTGTACAGTAATCTAGTTGAATAATATTTTTTATATCATTAAATTTCACAAGTTTGTGAAACATTCAATCCCACATTCAGGTCCAGTTCGTATTCTCATCAACAACGTCCAGTTTACCAGTAGAATTTTCTCGTCTTTCTTCTCCCCGATGATTGGCACTCAATCTTCACGCTCCGTGACGCACCTCAAAGCTCCCACCGATCGGTCAAGTCGCGCACGAATAAATAACGAACAATTCACAGTCTAACTTTTTCCCCGGAGCATGCATGTTTTTCGCAGTCCAAGCGATTTAATTACTTGGGCGGCGAAAAACATGCATGCAGGCGGCGAAAAAGTTAGACTGGGTTAACGCTGTACAGCAAATGCTCAAATAATTTGCAGGCTTATTTAGATTATTCTTAATAGATATTTCAAGAAAGTGAAACCGTAGCAAGCACTGATATGATTATGAGGTTGACTAAAGAATTTGAAATAGAGAGTTTAAGAAAGTGAGATCCTTAGATAATATGGAGTTTTTGTTAGATTATTCAAGGAAATAAGACTATGTACAGCCTGCGCATACGAAAATTGGAGGCTTATTTGTAAATTTCAAGATAGATTATCGAAGAAAATGAAACTGTAAAGCACTCCTGAGAACATTTGTGGGCTCAGTATATCACTCAAAATACGTAGTTTACAATGAAACCATGGCAAACAATCCTACAATTTGAGAAATAAAAGTTTTAAGTGTGTACATTACTGAAAATACATGCCAAAATTTGCACATCAATGGCTTAATTAGAGTTGCATTTTGTTCGATACTAAATTCATTTAACAAAATACTAATTCAGTTGAATTTGGTTGAATGTCATTTTAGTTGTACACTAATTTAGTTGCACACTGATTTAGCTGCACACTAATTTATTTGTACTCTCATTGAGCGGAATTTAGTTGAATACCATTTTAGTTGCACACTAATTTAGTGGAATTTAGCTTAATACCATTTTAGTTTTATACTAATTCAGTTACATTTAGTTGAATGCTAATTTCTTTCTTATGCCTTGTTCGTAATAGTGACATGCTCGTCGGAGAAAGATCTTTAATTAATAGCGTTTACAAACCATTAGCGGTAACGATGGCCCAACGCCTCAGCCTCTGAGAAATTTGGCAAAATTTGATAAATCGAAAGTAGTATGTACGACAATCATTCCAATTTTGCGGTAAATAATGATCACTACGAGTTTTTTTTCAAATTCAAAAGTGACTGAGTCTAAAAAACGGAGAGTTATAATCTCGTGTTGATAGAAATTATTCATATGTATTGCACATTATGGATCAATATATAAATAATTTCGAAAGTCCTATTCAACATTAGAAAATAGTTTTCGTTAACGTTAGGCAGTTTAGAATGTATGCTTCAAAACGGATGTTAAAAGTTTCTTCGAGGTTTCCTACGATTTTACGAACATTGAGAATTTACTACAGGAGGTAAACCTAAAACACTTTCCCCTGACAGTTTTCAACAGTTTTGATTAATTGCTTGGACGGTGAGAACAACACAAGAATTGCTTCTGTGAGAGCAATAAAAAAGTAAATCATTTCTATTCGAATATGCTACAACAATTGAAAGCCAACACCTATAGCCAAATTCATTCTTTGCCACAACCAATTTACAGACCCGGCCATTCGTTTTCACACGAAGCTAATCCCAAGGACGATATCGCAGAAGGCGAGATGGTCTTCCATGGCGCAGAGACCCGCGGGGCGTGTGGCCTGCGTCACAATTTGCATGCGGTGGCTGAGCCGAGCGCGTTTTTGCGACAGACATCACCGTACGTAATGGTTTGCTTAACAAACCCGCGGAGCTACGAGTCTCTCGGTGACGGACGCTGATGAAAAATAGACAAGATCGCACGCTGAAGCGTCACAGTTCAATTCTAATAAAGATGCCATCTGCAGAAGGCGTGTGATAAAGAGCGAGGCATAAAGGCAGGCCTGAATAATAAGGCGGAGTGTCACGAGGCAGGCCTTGGAGTTACCAGATGCCTGCCTGATGTATGCACCTGCTATATGCACTACAGCTTTCCAAGTGTCGGCAGCGAGATTAACAAGATCACAGTAAAGTTCTTTTCAATTCTGTTTCGATCTTTGTTGCGATTCGGTTATGGAGTGTTCGGTACGCTCAGAGAGTAAAGAATGTTTTATTCGAATTAAATTTGAATCGTACCCTTTTGTTAGTTTTTTTTCTAACGCCTTATAGCTAACATCATGATACAATCCGCCCGGTACCCATTCCGACACAATGTTGGAGTGGTAAATTACGTCTGAGCTTGTTTATTTCCCAACGGGGGAATTATCGTAGTGACATTGCCGGAATCAAACCGGGGACTTTTTGCATGAATAGCGGGTCTCCTAACCACTCGACCACGAGGATCACTAGACTAGGGTATGTCGTTAACGACTGTTGTAGAAAATGAAGAACGTTTCTTGGTAGATTGTTACATACAGTTACTGACTGAGCTGAGTTCACAATAATATTAGTACTTTCACTTCATACAAATACAGAACTTGCCCATGTATTAAATTTTTGTTTCAAATTCAATCATGATTTCAAAAGTTCAGTAGCAAAAAAACATATCACGTGCAACTATACAGACTGATAAGTATAGTCATGAATAAAAAAGTTCTGAATCATATGAATAAATATTCACCAAATAAAAAATTGGTTTTGAATAACTTCTTTCCGAAGCGAGTATGTTGCTGATAAGAACTTTCAAATTTACACACGTGTAATTAAATTTTTCTCAGTTCACTAAATTCACAAGCCAGTGAGACGAATTCCATTTCTTGTATCATTTTTACTCAACTTGTGTAGTTTGTAGAAATACGAGGCACCCTGTCATATGAACCTGCCTTCAAATTGCCTTCATTGCGAAGTTGCACTGGAACACGTAACTTTCCTAGGCCATAAAATGAACTGGCAACTAAGAACATATTAACTTGATACCCAAGGAACAGAAAATAGAGAAACTGCTGCAAGGTCAACTCTTATATATACTAAAAATATATGACTCAATGTCCCACTTATTTTTTGATGATGCGAGACTTTCCATCTTTACTGACAGATTGCGTTTGCAAGCAAGCTTCTTCTCCTTTCTTAATGTTTGACAGAATACTTTTAAAATGAAAGATAGATTTGTAGGTTTTGCGAAATGAACTTTATTGGTGTTTCAGAAGTGATATGTTCGCTTTTAGTCATCATTCATTTCAATAAATGAACTATTATGAATGGAAATTTACTGATGAATAATTTGAGATGCAAAAGTATTACTTATCATAATCCTATGGATGATAATCTTACGAGGACTGACTTGAAAAATAATAAATTATATCCTCCTTCTAGCACATGAGTTAAAATATACAGCTGAAAATTTATAGTTTTTAAACACATTTTTTACACTGAAAAAATTTTTGCTCAAACTTTTGGGCCTAATTTCAGTGAATTGTGCCTTACTTCTTTGTGTCAGGTTAGGAGCGAATTTTAATTTTAAAACATATGTCTTTTGTAATTGATACATATATTTAACTTCCATTGGCGGCAGTTGAAATAATTGTAATTTATTAATCTACAGTTTGTGTACCACAGATTTAATTACCTATTGCTGAAGCGGTATCCATGTAATTTGTGAGTCTACGGGAATTGAAACATAGATTTAACTACCCACTGCAAGATGCGGAATCCGTGAAACTCAAAAGTCTACGGTAGTTGCAACACAGGTTTAACTACCAACTGCAGGACGCAGAATTCGTGAAATTCAAAAGTCTACGGTAATTGAAACTGAGAATTAACTACCATCGCGATAGACATCCGATTACTTGTGGGCAACTCTATGAGCCTGCACGAACGTTTGCAAACAATTTGCCCCTTTACGTCACCATTTCTCAGCTCACACTACTGTTATTTCACCCACCATAGTTAAACTGGTGCTGGCATCAGGTAGTCACCAATATTAGGATGCAAAATGAGCTGCCACTCGGAAAAGAATTTCAAAAAAACCCATTAGAGAACCAATTTAACAAGAAATACACTATAACAATGGTAAGGCTGTTTTCGAACGAGGACTAAATTGTCCAGCGGGATGTTAAAAGGTTAAGGATTAAAAAACAAGATTATCAGGTGAAGTTTAAGAAATTCAGACATGTTTACCTAATAGGAGGAAATAACATCAGTTTTAACGGGAAAAACATTTTATTTATATGTCTACTCTAAATTAATATTCATTTTATGAATAATAAATTCAACTGAAGGAAAGTTTTGCACATAATCTCTAATTAGGAATGAAGCGTTTCAAGTAAATTATTTCTTCTGAAAAAAACTGATCTCGTTTTGATTCTTTGAAGAGCAATACGATCATCTTATTGCCAGTTATGACTATCTTTACATTCTCAAAATTGTTTTTGCAGATTTTCCACTCCAATTTGGTGTACTGCACCTTGATCATTTATATTCAATCCTCTTCATTTCAAAAAATTCTACTTCGTTAAATCTGATTCACCTTTACTCCATTTATTTTGTGTTTATAAATGTAGCACTGCCATTCGAATGTGCAATCAATGACATCCACTTTTATTACGCATTTCTGGTTTTAAGTTCTATTACATTGGTAGCACTGTGCTCCAATTGTTTGTAAGGTGTGCACAATACAGGGGAGTCTCCTTTCGCACCGGCTGTAACCTGACCAAACCATCCAACTCATCTATAAGAGAACACTGTTTGAAGAAAGACCATATTTTCATAAACACAAATTTTAAAATTTTGGACTCTACATCAAATTTGTTCGATCTCTGCATTTTAGAGTCGATGTACATTTTAAAAAACCGTCCGTCAATAAATGAATGTGATACGGGGGCGAAACTTTCCGTTGTTTGTTGATATTTTGTAAAATTTTTGTTTTATCATGTCCTTTAAATCTCATTGTCTCACATCCAGTTTAATCAGAAGATTTATGGTTACAATATGTTAATACTTAAATTTATTGAGGGTCAGAACACTGAAGATGGATTTTTTATAATCCGAAACGTTTGTTTTTCATCATGATATTCTAAGCCACATTGATTTCCTTCTTATCCTACGTTCTATTAATATTGTTCTTATAAATTAAGCAATGATTTCTAAGTGCACCATAACATTAATGTCCACAAATAGTTTTTGCGTTCACTCTCCATAAATTGCTGTGCTAATAAATTAGGCAATGATACTAAAATGCACCATAGCATCAATATTCATACCTAATATTTACGTTCACTCTCCATTAATTATAATTATTCTTACAATTCAAACAATGATTTCTAAGCGCTCTATAACAATAATATTCCTATGTAATTTTTGTGGGTAATAATTATTGAACTTATTTTCCAAGTCCGCTATAACAATACTGTTCGTAAATCATTCTCACGTTCCAATAACAATTTGACAATAACACGAACTCAGGTTTTTAGCCAGCCGCTTCAAACATTCACATTCTAGACTCGAGGATGTGAGATCTCATTTCATTGTTCCAAGTTTCATCGTTTTTTTATGTGAGCCCTAAAATCTGTTCATATCCTCGCAATATTTAAAGACTTAGTTCGATGAAACGAAGCTTGCAATTTGACGCCGGCAAATCCAGCCTGTTCAGATGCTCCACTCAATTTTATTTGCTATGATCTAAAAATGAGGCTTTTTTATTTGGATGATTCTTTTTATTGGAATGAATCTTTTTATTGAAAACTTTTCTGTTTATCTGAAGTGAGGGTTTTTTAAATGTGGCTTTTCTTAAAAGGGGCTTTTTATTTTAATAAATCATCTTATTTTCTCTGAAGCTTTGTAGTTGTATGAAATGAGGCTTTTTTTGAAGGGGGCTTTTCTTACTTGAATGAATCTTCCGATGTCTCACAAGAAATCAACGTTAGAAGAAGATTTTGTGATTTCATTAGTCTAGAAAAAACGAGCTCGTTGCCAATGAAGACGCTCACTACTTCATTTTAGCGCAATTTTCTCGGAACTTTCAACGAGTGTTCCGTCAAAATATATTTTGAAACTAGACATTGAAATATTGCATTATGATGATTGAAATAGATAATCGGGTACGACTGCTGGTGATATTTTAAATATGTCTGAATTAATCGTGCACAATTTTGTTGTATTATTAACGCCCCTTCAATTGCATTCAGCTATCCGAGTTTCATTATTAATTATTCAATTGTTCAATGTACAACATTCTTATAAAAAACGCATTTAACAATCGAACAATTGCGAATTGTTTGATTTAACTGTGCATGTGAAAATTTATTTTTCCCAGATAATATTTTAAGAAAGTCAGAACAAGAAGAAGTAATTGTGATTTAAAAAAATCATGCGCTTGCAAAGCTTTGTAAGATCCAAAATATTTTCTATTAAAATTTTAAACATTTTCATCCCTCTAACTCAGAAATCGCTGCACTTTCATTCGTTTCAAATTTTCAAAGAAGAATTTCTGTTTGTGAAGCCTCCATTCAAATTTCAGAAATTCGATGCAGTAAACTCACAGAAACTTTTCCATTTCCCTAACTGAGCTGTATAACTTACGGCCAAACGTACTCCAATCACACAGAAGAACAAAAGTCAGGAAATGAAATTCATAGTTCACACCCGAGACCGGCCAGTAGAGGATAGAA
>JACJUY010006030.1:37699-54321 GCA_014220935.1 Platorchestia sp. MABIK | reverse complement strand
CCATCTCCACCCTCTGCTCCATCTCCACCCTGTGCTCCATCTCAACCCTCTGCTCCATCTCCACCCTGTGCTCCATCTCCACCCTGTGCTCCATCTCCACCCTGTGCTCCATATTCGTGAGGTTGGATTAAGTTAGGTTCGGTTACATATTTTAAGTTCATTCCGAGTTTTTAATTAATATAACATAATGAATAATGATGCTAATATTTTTAATTACACCATAGTCACATAAGGGCAATTAAATCACAGAAAGTTCTAATTGGGGTCCCTAATTTCAAAAGCAGGGAAATTTTTAGATTGTTTTCATATTTCCTCACATATTTTTATTATTTTCATATTGATGTTGTTTTCATATTCCTTTAAAATTCATATTTCTCTTATAGTTTTCCTAACACATTTTTTTCAAATTCATGGCGGTTTCGTAACGAGTTTCTTGGTAATTTTTCTTCGTTATTTGTATGTTATATATCTTTCCATACACCGTGATGGAAGATTTTAAAAACTAGATAAATAAGAATTAAAAGTAAATAAAAATGAATGCGAAAATGAATAAGTTGAGAAAATTTTCTGAGAAAATTTGTTTAAATTGATGGTTGCACGCAAATGTTTATAAGTTTAAATGTTCGTATTGATTATCATATCTTTTGAGAACAAGTTTGGCCTTATTTTTCAACTCACAAGCGTGTCCAAGTCTGCTCCATAGTGCGCATTAATATTCTTTTCCTAATTTTTAAGCATTTCGTGTTCAATGCTGAAAGTTTTTGTGAAAATAGTGCGGTATTAAATTCATTTTGAGGTCATTTCAAATTCTTTGTTATTCTTGAAATTTAAATGACGGCGTACTTATTTGCTTGGTTGTTTGGTTGTGTGTTTGGTAGTTTGGTTGTTTGGATGTTAATTTGGTTGTTTGTTTGGTTGGTTGTTGGTTTGGATGTTTGTTTGTTTGCTTGTTTATTTGGTTGTTTGTTTGAATGTTTAGATGTTTGTTTGGTTGTTTGGGTGTTTGGATGTTTGTTTGTTTGGTTGTTCGGTTGGTTGTTTGCTTGATTTATTTTTTAGTTGGTTGGATGTTTGCTTGGTTGATTGTTTAGTTGGTTGGTCGGTTGGTTGTTGGTTTGGATGTTTGTTTGTTTGCTTGTTTATTTGGTTGTTTGTTTGAATGTTAGGATGTTTGTTTGGTTATTTGGTTGTTTGGTTGGTTGTTTGCTTGGTTGATTGTTTAGTTGGTTGGTTGTTTGTTTGGTTGTTTGGTTGTTTGTTTTGTTGTTTGGTCATTTGTTGTGTTTGTGTGTATATTAATAACTACGTAGAGTTATAACATTGCACGTAGAGCGTTGTGAACACAAAAACTTATGCAATCGTGTACGGTGCTGTTAAGAAATAAAATATTTCTTTACCTCAAACTAAAAAAAAATTCTTTTCTATAGTTTAAGGATATCTACATTTGAGGCGTCCATTGCCCTGTGGAGCATATATCAAGCATAAATTAGGAACATTTTTTTCGGCAAAAATAACAAAACAAACGTTCGTCTACCTTGTTAAAAAAAAAAAAGGTCCAGGAGTTCCATAAATCTACGGTATTTACTCCGTAGATTTCAGTGTCTGTAATTGCACTGAAATTTTAAAAAAGAGCATAAATTTGTTCGGAAATTTTCTTCAGATTACAAGCACGTCGATCACCTTAAGCAGACATTATTTCCTTTTTCATATAAAGGGGTGGTTATAGTTTTATCGATGATGTGCTATGTATTGAATATTAAATATTAGACATTGAATATTAAATTATACAAATTAAATAATATGTATTTAGTAGTAAGTCAAAAATAATGGGTAAGAACAATTAAATAATAACTATTAGGTATTGAATATTAAATATTTAATGTTAAATATTTCCGTCCTTACGGGAGTAAATTCCTCTAAATGCGACACAATTCCTGCACCTATCACCCGATTCCATTCGAATCCATATCTGAAGAGAAATTAAAGAACTGTCTGAATTATGTAGTGGTTTTTCGCATAGAATTTAATTGAAAAAATCCTTATTATGCAATTCTTCCCTTTGCTTGATCAGCCACGAGCAAAATTTCGAAAATGCGCCGTAAACTCTACGGAAATCAAACCCAGCATTTCACTTACTTTTTCAGAAGTCCTTCCACAATTTGCACGATGAAGTGAAGAACAATAGAATAAAATAATGCACATAGAACAAATTACATACCCGGAAGATAGAATAAAGTTTACGTGTAAACTATTTTCCCTGTGTTATAGAGTGAAGCCTACATGTAAAATAATCCACGTGTAAAAATAAAATAGAGTAAAATTTACATGCAAACTTTGATTTGTACTCACCGAGGGGAAGAACGCAGAGTTCATAGTTTCGTTCTTCACAATCTTGGGGTATTTTAGAAAATTCATTACTGCAGTATTTTGCAAAATGCTTTACGGCCGTATTTTTCAAATTCATTACGGCCGTATTTTTCAAATACATTACGGCCGTATTTTTCAAATTCATTACGGCAGTTTTTTCAAAATGCTTTACGGCCGCATTTTGCAAAATGATTTACTTCGCATTTTACATTGACGTAATTTTCCACACATTAGATCAAAAACCTCTTTTTGTGAATTTTTCTATTGTCTTTCACAAAATTTGCAATTCTGACTATTTTGTTTTCATCTCTCCGCGTAATTTCCGAGATCATTATTGAGGACCCATAATTGTTTGGCAAAACGTTGTCATATTTTCATTTTCGTGTTTTCCATGTTTCAAAACAAAATATTTTCACGGTGGACGAACTTTAGGTTAAATCTAGCATTCATAAATTTCACTTGTGTTTTTTGTGTGTTTTTTAAACGTGCACGCTCGTAACATTTACGTTCTTTTTATTTGGCCGCCATGTGATGTTACGTGAAGATTACCCAACGGATGAATGTTCACCTTAATGATGGGTTGGTAGTGATGTTCGTATTGAAGTAATTCTGTATAATCATCAAAGGATTAGTTACTAGTGAAATAATTGCGGTTTTCGACTTGTAATCTATTGACGTATTTTTATTAATTTCTCATTTTATTGTATTTTTTTTGGCTGTGATTTATCCATGAAATTTTCCTTGCTCGGTCACATTTCACCTTTTATCTTTCGTTACACTGACAAAAATATTTTTTTCGTATTAGTGAAGCAAGTTATCAAAATGCTTACCAGTTTTTTGTCACTTTTTTGTCATCAGTAATTGTTGATTTTTGGCTAAGAAAAAATAATTTTAGCTGATTGAGTTACATGAGCCTTGAAGGAATTAGTTAGGACCTGATGAAATGCGAGATTTAAAAAATTTATTTCAGGGAAATTTAGTTGAATTAATTGTAAAATACGTACGAATGCATGTCGTAGATGTTCGTGGCAGACCATTTTTCACCAAACACTTCAGCAAACTTGGCATAACACAATATCCTCTGGTTGAAGTTGGAAAAATGAAATATAATTTTGTTCTCAGATTTTCAAATCATAAGCTTAAATTGCAAATGACTTTCTTGGCGAAATTTACTATTTCTTCTTGAATTCGAGTAACGTTGTTCTCTCCAAAGGAGCGTCCGACACGAGGTGACACACACGACACCGCGACCCGGCCGGCCCCGCTGCCGGCGGTGAAGTGTCGGCCAGGTAAGTTGACCCTCTTTATATAGGCTCGGGGCCGTGCCTGGATACGGTCAATATTTTACCGGCACTCTGCCCGTGAGAGGGGAAATGGAAAAAGAGGGTTCGGCATTAGGGGCTTAGGGATGGATAAATTATTTTAGGAACCAAGCTAAAAAGTCAAAGGCTAAAATAAAGGGGCGGGGTCGAAGCCCTTCAACCGACATAATTAGTGAAGGCAGGCAGGGGAAATGCTGGTAGCGATGTTTAACATCGACTTAAGGAGGATATTTGAATCATGGCTGCATTTATATTTACATCATTTGCAGTATATGTATAATATTTATATCGTTATATATGAGTATTTGTATAGGTATGTACTTGTATTTGTGTGTATATATATATGAATATATATATATGAATGTGTTACTTTTTATTTTTGCTGTCTATTCTAGTTTCCTGAAGGAAATACCCAGAAAATTAAGCTCCAGCGGAAGTAAACATAATGCGTTATGTCCTAATTTTATAACTAGTCTACCCCCCTTTATTTGAAATAAGAAAGAAGGCAAAATGAAATAAAGGCCGTAAAAAATAAAAAACTACATCTCTCGAGAGTTGATGAGGCCGAGTGCACACGGCCCGTCACAAATGTACAATAATTTTCGACAAATCACATGACACACGTTCCTATTTCCTAAGCATTCACGTGATATTCATGCCTACTCGAATCTGGTGGATTAATGCACCGGAAATTGTAGAATTCATGAAGCTTGTGTCACAGATCACACACTTTCGGCAGTGTTCGGACAGACAGAAAGACAGACACCGCTCTGATTTTAGTATAGATTATCCATGCTCTACTGTCATTTAAGTTTTTTTATTACCATGTGCATAGATTCCCCTTTCCTTCAATCTATACTAAATAGTTCTCGTTCTAGAATGTCTCTGTTACGGACGCCAAGCCCGTAACAGAGTTACTGAGTTTTCCTAAGTTACTGTTTCTTTGGGTAGTGAGGATCATGTGTGAAAACACCTTGTGTATAGATGCCCTGTTCCCATTGCTCCATTCTAATTGAAGCCTCCATCCTTCCTCTCTTTGGAACACTTTAGTTGTGGCTAGGAAGGCTGAAACTAACTTGTCTAATTCAGCATGCAAGCTGAAATAATTTCAGCGGTCACTCATGATACGTCCCGTGTGGTAGAGAGTAGGGGGGGGGGGGGAATTAATTTATAGATCCAAAGGCTCATTCCTATAAGTCCTAATTTATGAATCCTAAGCTTATTCCTATAAATCCTAATTTGTGAGTCCTAATCAATTTATAAGGCCTAAGGCTCATTACTGCAAGTTCTAATTTATGAGTTCTAGTAAATTTGTAAGTCCTAAGCTCATTTTCATCAGTCCTAATTTAAGAATCCTTATTAACTTCTAAGTCCTAAGGCTCATTATTGCAAGTTCTAATTTATAAGTCCCGAGTTCATTCATAAGTTATAATTTCATTTGATTCATCCGTTTGCACGTGCGGGACAGCAACACTCGACGCTCACTGGAGTAGCGACAATCTCTGTTAAAGCGGTGAGTGAGTGTACTTGTTTTGGTTGCTGCAATACCGAGTACTTTCTGATCAACAATTTCCTGCTTGCTGGTCGTAGTAGCATTAATTGCTATCTATTATAATTATATTATTGATGGTTATTGTTATAATTATGTTATTGATTTTTATATTTGTTGCAATTATATCATAAATTTATATATATTGTTACAAATATCTTATCACTTATTATATAGTTTATATATATATTATCAATTGTTATATGTTGTTATCATTAAATTATTAATTGTGATGTATGGTGATAATTATATCACTAATTGTCATATATTATTAAAATTAAATTTATAATTGTTATATGTTGTTATAATTCTATTGTTAATTGCTATATGTTGTTATAATTAAATGATCAATTGCTATATATTGTTATCATTATATTATTAGTGAATATGATCGTTAATTTCCACGTTTTTTGTAATGAAGCAAGACCTATGTTCTGCTACACCGAGTTGACAACCGTTTTACCAAGTGTACTCGAAAAAAAATGAACAGTGAGCCCTCGTTTATCGCCGCATATATGTTCCAAGACCGGCCGCGGTAACCGAATTTCTGCGAAGTGCGGACACCAAATTATTTATTTAATCATTTAAAGTGTATATGACCTTTTTTGAAGCCTCCCTGTACTGATAACAACCCACCCTTTACCCTATTGATAACAGGGACAACTGTTGAGCAAGACGATATTGGTAGGTTAGGAATAACATATAATTCAGTACTGTTGCACTTAAGAATAAAAAAGATAAAGATTCAAATGAGAATAAAGATAAACGATTAAAAATTAAAAATTACAGAAAAATAAACTCCACGAAATCGGGGATCTATGATAATTGAACCGTGAAGTAGCGAAAGAACACAAGTTCATACCAACCTCTCGGGGGATATTACTATGGTATGTATGGGAATTGGTGCTCCTGGGGGGGAAATGTGAGGTCCCGAACTTCGAGTTAAGTATGCATTCCTTTTGTTAAAATAAAATACTTTTTTTTTGTTTTAGATCATCTTTTTTCGTCTCACTGTTGCACTTTTTTGTTAGCGAGTTTGACTTTCTTCCTCAACTTTCATTTTGTTTCAGTAACATCTTTCTCAACTTATTATTTTGATATGCCGGGGATCTTGTGTGGGAACATACCATGGGCATAGATTCCGCTCTCCCTTAACTCCACACTAACTGGTACCTTCCTCCTTCCTCTCTTTCGAGCTCCGTCGTTGTGGTCAGAGAGGCTTAAACAAACTTCTCTCATCTAATGTTAAATAAGAAAGGCAAAAATGTCTCAGTTTCATGAAAAAAAATCTAGTTTTCTCAAGGAAACAAAAAGAAAATTGAATTTTCGTGAGAGTAAATAAAACGCGTTGTGTCTCTCATGGTTTCGTTGCTCCGAGTAATAGTTTGTTATCGTTGTGCATTATTGTTGGATTAATGATAGTAATAATTGTTATATTTTATTGAAATTATGTTACCAATTGTTAGATTTTATTATAATTACATTTTGAATTGTGAATTGTTAATTAATAATATAATTGTAACAATAAATTATTAATTAACTAATTAATTATTAATTAATTATTCATTGTTGTAATCACAGTAATCGTTAATTTTGTTATATTGTTGTATAACATAATAGATCAAATACATAAACCGATAAAAGTTGGCCCGTGATGTAAACTGAACACAGTTTGATGGCGTCGCAAAGCAGCAAATAGCAGTCAAGTTTTTACTTGTAAGTTGCACATGGAAATAACCGTGGCTTCACGAGGCATTCTATGGTAGTATTTAAAGCATTCTTGTGCTTTCAGTCATCTTGCCATACATAAAATACCCAAGAGATTACATTTTTATTATTTCCCTCAATAACACAATTAACCTGCTGACACAGCTATGGCACACCTCGTAAGGTTTGTCTATCAATTTAGGACCTTTATATTAAGTGACTTTCAAAATCTAAGGTCTTTTAATAAATATAATGCGTAATCCAATGTGATGTTTTTGAAAATAAACGGTTTTCCTTTCTTTCTATCTTTCTTTCTTTTAGAATGCCTCGTGAAAGAACTATTGTTTTCACTCATAATTTATTACCTTGTATTTTTGTGAAAGAAATTTATTTGTCACCTTCACTTCTAAATTGTTTAAAAGTGCAAATAAATATACATAATTCCATCATTATTAGCAACATTTGCCAGCACCCATTGGCTCCCCTAAGTCCAATACTAGAGTCCATTACCAGCACCCATTGGCTCCCCTAAGTCCAATACTAGAGTCCATTAAGAAAACTTTCAAAGAAATTCTAGCGACAAAAAAGTTATTCTTTGCTTTCGTGGATTTTAGTGTTGACTTTACCGGATAAAAATTTCAGCTTAGCAAACTGCTGCATAATCTAAACCTATCACAAATGGTCAAAGAACTGACTCTTATTTCTAGTCTCTAATATTCTCATCGATCTGGCTATCACAAATAATCCTAAGGCATCCACAGTACAGCAATTTCTCCCTCTGTTTCAGATTACCACTCTATGTAATGTAAAGTTAATGTTGCAAAGAAAAGAAAATATTTTAGTTACCTGACTTTCCGCTTGAAAAGTCACTATTCAAGGAAGCCTTTTCATGAAAAATTACTAAACAGGTCAGCCGAATTTCAGAACTTGATGCAACCTGGCGATGTTGACGCACAATTCTCAATCTTCAACGAGAACTTCACAGCAGCTCTCGGCGAATGCGCACCTTACAACAACACAAAAACTAAGCCAAAACCCGCTGCTTGAATTACTGACGAAATTAAAGAGCTGAGCAGCATTAAGAAAACTAAGTTATGAGAGCACAAAAACAATAGATCAAACAGAACTTTATACAAGAGATTTAAAGAGCATGAAAAAATTCTCCGGAAGAAAATCACACAAGAAAAACAAACTCACTTGCTCCATGAACTATTAAAGGCAAAAAATAACCCAAAACGAACATAGGAAATCATTGGTGAGGTGGCTCAATATAAACATTTAGACCGCATAAGTAATTTTGAAGATGGCAACAGCCACGGATTTCAACACGTTATTTTCAAAAGTAGGTGCTCAAGTTTTCAATGAAGTATGCAAAACCAATCCAATATTATTCAGCCGACAGTTGGCAATTCGTGCCTCACTGTATTTTCAAGGGCTGGTGCTCTGTGGAGACCACATCCTGTCGATTTACCAGAGTTAGGAAATATCTTGTACTCATTGAAAAACACAAAGGCATTTGGGCATCTTGGCATCAGCCTTCAATATATCAAAGACAGCGTCCGAGTCACAGCACCATTGCTTCGTTTGATAATTAATACATCAATAGCAACAGATAAGTTCCCAACCAATGGAAAACCTCTATGATTAGACCGTTGCATTAAACTGGTGACATCAATACAGCATCAAATTACATGCCCATTAGTCTTTCGCCTGACTAGTGCAAAATATTGGAGAAAGTGAAAACAAATCAACTGTCGTCTCACTTGGACGAGTTAAATTCACTTCATCGAAATCAATGTGCCCATAGGAGGAGCACTAGCACTCAAGACGCTCTGTTTAATATCACTGAAAAATATACAGTGATATTGATAAAAAAATGTAATGCTCTTGCTACTACTCGGGCTCTCTAAGGCGTTCGATAGCGTCGAACATGATCAAGTTCTACAGAAAATGTTGAACTTGACAGTTGATACGCATTGGTTGATCAATTCGGTCTCATGCAGTCCTCTTAGATAACAAGTTGTCCCCATTCATTTGAAACAATTTTGGTGTTCCCCAAGGATCCACTCTTATTGCTTTCTATTTTCATTAACAATTCTCCCNAATGCCTTCTAACATTCGAGTCTCAATGTGAGCAGATGATTATCAAACTGCAATGACAAGCTCTGTATCGGGAATATCACAGACGCAAATTAAGGCTGAAGCCCTACTGGTCAGCCTGAAATCATGTTATGACCAAAAAGGTCTCAAACCAAGGACGAGTAAAACGCTATTCATTATTTTTGGGTTCAAAGAAGCAAAAATAATAAATTGCGTTTTACTCTCATGTTAGAACAAGCAAAATATTTAGGTATTTGGCTCAATAGAAACATGTCCCTCAAATCCCACGTTGAGAAGACTTGCAACAAAATTTACGAAACTTTACATGTTCGACGAAAAATCCAGATTAATGGCCAATTTAATCTTTAGTTTTCAGAAACTTAAAAAAGAAGAAAATTCCGATAAAATTTGTCATCTTTACTAAGATGATACAGATGATGATTCTTCAGTTTTATCGCGTATTGACTGTTGTAGCCTAGTATGAGGAGATAAACCTCAATATCTTCAAAAAGAATTGCAAAAATACTTGAATTTTGCAGCCAAGGTGGTACACAACGGCAAATTCAAAAGGAGTGATTATGTAACACCTCTCCTAAATAAACTCGGCTGGACTCCTATTCAGGAAAGGTTTCTCGTGCTCAAAGCCCAATACGTATTCTCCTCGTTATATCTTCTTCAGAACAATGCTAAAATAATGCAATCTTATCCCCCACTGTCATCAACCTAAAGCCGAACAAGAGACATAATGTCATTAATCAACTACCGTACATCTGACATTGGGCAGAAAGCTGTCAATATCAGGCGCCTTACTGTGGAACAAACTTCCCCAGAGTCTCAAAATTCCTCAAACATTGAGAGAATTCAAAACCAAAAAAGATCGTCATCTTGCGTCTACACAATAATTGTAAGCTGCAGTACATACTGGAAAAGTAGTTACGATTTTCTATCGCTAATTATCCTATATTTCATTACATTATACCCCATGTACCACATTTTTTGCGCATGCGTATGCAATGCGATTGCTTGTGTGCGAATATTTACGTACATGAATGTATGTTTATATTTGCACATGTGTATTATGGGTATTTATGTGGGTACGTGTGTGTGTGTGTATGTGTACATATATATATATTTATACATATATAGATAGATAGTATATAAGTATGTAAGCATACATATACCCAAACAGCAGTGTCTGTAAAATGGCTAATCAAGCGGCTTGTATTTGTCCAATAAATTACCTATTTTTTGAATATTTAAAAAAAATTCTAATACCTATCAACTACCTCGTCCCATCCTTATGTTATTGTGAACCATTTAAATGAGAAATATGATAAATTTGTTGTATGATTTTAAGCATGCTTTTGAAGGCAATGAACTTCTAATTTATTGTACTCGCTCTAAAAGATATTTTTGAATAGCTGCCATCTTGATCTGGTAGTTGTGGAAATATTTTATCCACAAACACTTTCAGTATCGCTCCCCGCTGCCAAGAAAGCCAAAGCTCAAATGCCAAAATACGCTGAAGCTGTCACAAGTGTTTTCACCCCCACTGACTTCATCTTTATATTCCTTATATTGCATTCATAAATTAACATTATCAAACTTCAACTAACTATCTATGGGATACATTTTTGTGTCTTTCTCTCAGTCTTTCGTGCAAGCATTGACATGAACCGTCATGACACACATCTACATAAGTATATCCACTCAAGATGTTTCTTATTAAAACAATTTAAAAATCGACGCAAGTCATTCTATGTAATAAATCTATAAAACATCATTGTTTTATTTTCTTATTCCTCTCCTAAAATGTTCTTGGTGGTCTTGTGTGGCACTTTGTTGTTTCTTACGCAAGTGAGTTTATTATTTCACTATTTTAGGTAGTTAACTTTTCGTACTGTTCCAGTTAACTGTTTCGTACTGTTGCAAATGTTATGGTTAGCATTGTACAACAAAACTTCTCATGGCTTTGAAGCCGCTGAACTCTTGTGTGCGAGTATTACTAACGTAGGAAATATCATACATTTATGTTATGGTAAAATATTTCATTCTCTCCGAGCTCGTGTTTTGGCACACTAGTTGAAACGTATGAATGAAAAATTATCCTGAATGTCGACTTCATATTCGTACACTGAGAGAAATTTTGATACGCCTGAATGCGTCAAACGATTATTCAGAAATATTTTTATACACATTGAAATATTTCCTTCAACCACATACTAAAGCAGTTGAGAGAGTTAAATCCCGTATTCACGTTTCAAATGGCTCAACACTTTTTGTAGAAAACCGAATAGTGTTCAAATTTTGTGAATAGAGTACAATTCTCCCCAAAAACCTTAATACCTTCGCTACTTTTTCCTCTAATTCTTAGACATTATCTGTATATTAGTGCAATCAGTTGCCAGTCTAAAAAAGTGATATATTTAAGTGAAAAAAAATTAAATTATGTTAAGTGTGTCATGGTTGGCACACTTAAGTGTGTCGTATAAGCCCATGACGCACAAATGTGTGTCAAAATAAATAGACTGATTATGCATTTTGTTAATACACTTTTGTGTGACGGTTTTGGGACAAAAAATTTCTCAGTATAGACGCAAAATAATTCAAATCTACCTATTTTCCTTTGAACATCAATCCCTCAAATCACTAGTTCCTATGTTCGTAGGTTCATATTTCAATATAAGTGCGCACTAACGAGAGTGTTCACAACAATGCGTCGCTAGGATTATATATTCTTAGTTACTTGTATTTATACGTGTTATCAAAATCAGACCAACGCAACGAACGTAACGCATTTTTTCGTGCTTTTCTCTCAATCATTTTTGTTTTGACAATTAACATGGGTATTACGATACCCATGTATAAATATTAACTAATGATCTAAATGTTAAGATGTTTTAAAAACTAATGTTGAACATTTCATGTTTCAATTTTATTGAAAATAAACTGTTTTTATTTTCTTTTTCTTTCACGATGAACTGTACTATTCAGGCTTTGTGTGTGGTCTTCGCGGCAGGTCTGGTCATAGGCAAATTCGATGTTGGAAATATTATGTGTGTGTGATGTAGGAAATAATCTGTGCATATGATGTAGGAAATAATATGTACACGTGATGTAGGAAATAATATGTACTATACATGTGAGGTAGGAAATGAGTAATCGACAATACTTTGAAATGAAACCTCTCGTGCTCGTCATAGCTGTGGCTGGACCTGACTCCGTGAGGGCAACGAGGGTTCGAGTCCCTGCGCTGGTGGCGATTTTCTCCGTTGGGTATAGGATAAAAAATTCTAAGCACAATACCCCACTCTACCCAGGTGTCTGAAATGGGTACCGGTCTTGACCGGAGGAAAGCGTCATGGCGTCCTGGTGTTAGTTATAAGGCATTTGAAAAACCAATGTACAAGGTGATATGTCTCAGGCTTGAATTGGAAATAAAGCATCCGTAGATGCAGAAGTTTGTTTTTTTCAGTTATGTGAGTAGAAATTTAACCTACTCAAACAAACCGCACAGCTTCATAAACATCGAAACATTATCCTTAAAGAAGCGCTGAGAACTTACAGTATAAGGCATGCTGGCTATCGTTTTAATAATTGGACTGTTAAGCACTGCTCTACACCCTCCGATGTTATCTACAATATGGATAAGAACTGCTCAACACCCATTGATATTATTCATAATATCAATAACCACTGATTAACACCCATCGATATTATCAATGATATCATTAAGTACTGCTCAACACCCTTCGATGATATTAACACTGTGACTTCGGAAGTAAAACTGAAGCTTAAAATTCAATCCAAATTTAATTTTAATTATGATAAGCAATATTGAAAACACCAAACGTTAACTGGATCGTATTTTCATTTAGTTTAGATCAAGTAGTTTCAAAATTTGAGTTTGCAACTACTGGTTGGTCAGCAGCATAATGAAACTCCTTCAGGCATCAAACATGGCTTCCGTCGAAGCCAAAGTGTCAAAAAAAATTTTTACCACAAGCGATTCAGCAGTAGATTGTTTCGGAAGTCTAGCACAATGGGCACATTTGAGGTCAGCTACCTTGGGCCAGGATAAGTTCAATGACTTCCAGAGCATCCTACCACCAACTCTACAATTGTGTGTAACTGTGTTTAACCAAATTCACTTAACCTATACAGTAGTTGAAAATGTTAATTAGCACTGTAGAAGATCGATATAATGTAATTTACAGAATTCACTATGGCAGAGATGTCAGATGGCATGACTCCAACGGTTGGGGTCCAATTAGTTTTAATGCAAAATTTTTATCAAATAAACTGTATTTTGTCTTTGTTGATTTTTTTCACTTTTTAAGAGTTCTTAAGGAGCTGGAGCAGCTTATTTGACAACCGAGCTTCAGAACCTGACAGAGCTTTTTTCCCTAGGTCAGATGAACGGTAACTAGTTGAGACATCATTCCTTGGATTTAGTTTTGTGTTGGAGAAATTTGAACGGTAACTAACCAAGACATCATTCCTCCGATTTAGTTATGGCTTGGAGAAATTTGAACAGAAACTAACTAAGGCATCATTTCTTCAATTTAGTTTTTGTTCGGAATATTGAGCAGTAGAAATTTGACGTCTTGATTACTGTGAGGGAGGTAGAGAGACGAGAACACGTGTCGGGGTTTCTGAATGTGGAACCTTTCTGGTGCCACATACAAATTCGGCTACAGCCGAATTTTTATTTTTCGAGAGAGGGGTTGCCTGATTGCGTTTTTGAATTTACCTTTGTACACAACTTTGGCAGCAAAGCGCATATTTCTACGTATTTTTTGAAGCTATTTATTTGAAGCCTCCCCAGAATAGACTGCAGTTATCATAACGCGGATATGTCATCAGCTAAATGACCAACAATCGAGGTTTCTAGTCAAGTGTGTTGCAAGTCCGACGAATTAACATTAAAGCTTTGCTAATTATGTTTCATGTTTCCACGTGTGGCTTGAATATAATGTTTTCGTGAAACGGAACAGCAAGGTTTTTTGCAATGTCACCAGCCTCGATTGCATCATTTCTGAACGATAGAGTAAGTTTTGACAGTTTTTTACTCGGATCAGAAAATAATGTATCACATTTTTGTAGGCCAAATTTAAGATCATTTTGCTATGTCACCAGGCTCGATAATATCATTTTTGAACATGAGAGTATGTTTTTACAATTGGTTTCGACTTCAGTTCTTGGATCCAAAAATAGTGTATTACGTTTTGCTTGCGTCAAGCATAATCCCATTTTTGGTCACACCACGAATTCAGATCGTTTTTTTCTGGCTTTCAGCATTAACTCGTGTTTTTTTTAAATCAGCTCATTAACTTTTAGGAGTAATTTGGCCTTTATTAGCCTGCATTGAGATCTGTAGCATTAGCTACAAATCATAAAATTCTCATTAAGTACTAAATAATCTAATTCCTTAGATAAAATACATTACTGTAACTCATTACTAATAAATTCTTACTTATAATTACTAATCTTAATGTTTTATGTGATTCATACAAATTAGTAACGAATATCAAGCACCGACATAGTAGACCAAGGCGATACGGCAACATCGCTGACTGCTGAGCCTAGCGGCGGTTGCTCATTGTTCCCTCCGCAGTGGTATCGTGCACTTGTAGCTCCGCATCCTCCGAAGCCTGCAACACACACACACCTGGGCCTAAAATACCGTAAGACACTAAACTCACGTTGCTCTTCGCGAATCTCAATTATAGTACGACTTACAGTGCTCTCCGATTTCAGTACCCAATTTGATGGTTATCACTTAACGACAATCTCCATTTACGTGGTGACAATACGCCACTCACTTGGTGGATTATAGGCCTAAGTACCCTTGTAGTACATCCTAAATTATTGGAGCAAATCCTGAATAATCTTGATGATAATTTTCATCCATAACCACATTCAGGCCTAACTGCTTCATTGGTTTATTACCTGTATGTTGAGAATCTCCGGTGACGGAATATACTCACGAACTACGAGCTACATCTTAACTCGAACCTCGACAGGCCAATCAAGTAATCATTTACCACACAAACGTACACATTGACCTCATCGCCACTCCTAGCCTGCCGGCACTGCTACTTCTGAGCCACGGAAACCTTCTGGCAAGAATCCTTCAGCCAAGACTAAGTCTGCACCAAGCTTCAAGAGATAGTGCCACCTTTCCTGCTGGCGCACCAATAAATGACAGAGCTGAGTTGCCCAAGCTTTATTCTTTCTCCTTCTCCACGCTAGCTCAGACTCCCTTAACCGATAGTGAGTGCTGGGTGGATATTACCTAGTCCGCCTAGCAAAATCATTAGTAATGACCGGATTTTCAAGCAAAATGCTATTAATGCTTAATTTGCTCTTAAATGCTAAATCGGCTGGAAAATGCTTATTTTGCTCCTAAATGCTATTTTTCATATAAATGCTTATTTAGCAATTGATAGCGTTATACATTTGCTAATTTTTCTATAAATGCATGTAAAAGCAGGTATGACGGCAAACGCCTCTTAGTGTAATTTGTACACCTCTTGGGTAATTTGCATGCCATGCTGGCAAGTGATGCTAGAAAGTTCTACACAGTGTTTATGTCTGTGTTACTATTGAAATTGCATCTTTTTTCTGTTTATATTTATTAGGGTTTTCCCTTTTTCTGTCTATATAAAGAAAAGTACACCGTGCGCCAACCAGAGAGAGAGAGAGAAGGAGAGAGAGAGAGAGAGAGAGGGAGAGAGAGAGAGAGAGAGAGAGAGAGAGAAAGATTTAACTAACAAATAATATTTGGATTAAAATATTAAGTTACAACTTAAAGTTTTCTTATCATCTCTCTCTCTCTCTCTCTCTGTCTGTCTCTCTCCACATGACATATTATCTGCAGTAGTTAAATTGTAGGTTTCCCACACCTAATACCTAGAAAAATTCTATTCCTACAGTTGGGTGTGTGATGAAAAATAGCTTATTACGGCAGTTGTGCACTTGTTCTCGATCTGTGAATGGGTCCGTACCTAGTGCGTATGTCCCTTCACACAGGCATTATAGACGTGTGTAGCTCAAAGTTTCAGCGTTCTTGTTGTCCCTGTACGAAGTAGCTGATTCATTATTGTGCGTGTAACTTTGGGTTTCGTGCCTACTGCTGTCCCTTTTTTCATATCCTATTTTATGTTGCAAATTTCTGGTCTAAGTTTACGTCATTCCACAATTTTTACAATTTTATGGCCTTATTTCTGTAAAATGAATCACTTTAATGTGTCCGGTTCATCACTATTATACAGGATGTAATTTGAACTTCAAAGTTGTACATCTCGGAAACTAAGCATTTGCGAGCAAATTGTTATTCATGACAAATGTCTTAAAATTGTTGTTTTCATACAAATAGGGCAACAAAATTGTGAAAATTGCGGAATGAAGTAAACTTGGGAATGATCATATTTCTTTTATGCTTTTTCGTCTCATCCCGACGATTGCGTCATGGCGACATCTCCCCTGCCCTGCGTCAGTGAGAAAGCTCAAAATTGTTCACCACTTACGATGACACCAACACCAACGTCACCGTTAGAACGAGAAAAAACTTT
>JACJUY010006030.1:10828-24914 GCA_014220935.1 Platorchestia sp. MABIK | reverse complement strand
AAATGTAGTTTAAGCAAGATTAGGAGTACATTGCCCTCAATCAATTTTTGACTAGTGACATGGGTATTACAATACTCGTGTGTGTGTACCATTTAAGTGTGTTAACTTTAAGATGTTTTAAAAACCAATGACGGTAATTTTTGTACCATCTCTATTGGAAATAAACTGTTTTTCTTTTCTTTCTTTCTTTCTTTCTTTCAAAGAGTCCTTGCGAATGTGAAGTTGTTAGACTCAGAGAGTCCTTGCGAATGTGAAGTTGTTAGACTCAGAGAATTCTTGCGAATGTGAAGTTGTTAGACTCAAAGAGTCCTTGCGAATGTGAAGTTGTTAGACTCAAAGAGTCCTTGCGAATGTGAAGTTGTTAGACTCAAAGAGTCCTTGCGAATGTGAAGTTGTTAGACTCAAAGTGTCCTTGCGAATGTGAAGTTGTTAGACTCAAAGTGTCCTTGCGAATGTGAAGTTGTTAGACTCAAAGAGTCCTTGCGAATGTGAAGTTGTTAGACTCAAAGAGTCCTTGCGAATGTGAAGTTGTTAGACTCAAAGAGTCCTTGCGAATGTGAAGTTGTTAGACTCAGAGAGTCCATGTTATTGGTTTCCAAGTTTCGTTCAGTAAGTGACTTTTCCCTCATCTCGCGCAGCAATGACGTTATCGCTTCCTTTTCACTGGGAGTGAGTGTTTGCGGCCGTCGTCGATCAAGATAATGAACGCAAGCACCGCAAGCAAGTCCCGTGAACACACGAGGGCGTGCCAATATTTCTCCTGCCCTGACATGGCGCGGCCTGTGATCCGGCCGTACATGTTAGGCAGCCGTCACACAGAGACCAAATGGTAACGTTTCATCATAATCATTTACAGTCAGCGGCACTACTCGGTCTGTCCAGGGCCACGAAACAATCAGATTCCAGCTCTAGTTTGACCAAACTGTTCCCAAACTAAAGCTGAAATCTGACGGTTTCGCGGGGTCTAGACAGACCGAGTAGTACCGCCGACTGTAGATGATTATGACGAAACGTTACTATTTGGTCTCTGTGTGACGGCGGCCTTAAGCGGCCCATGGACGATCAATTTAATAGTCAATATCATTGACTCAATGTTTTAATGAGATTTTTTGTTGCCCACAAAGTCAATTAATTGACGGTCGTCAATCAAGCCCACAGACGATGAATTAAATTGTCAACATTCGTCATTGTCAATCATATGGACAATAAAATTGATCGTCTATGGGCCGCTTTAGAGATGTTCTTCTTCGCGTGCCATAGAAGTCGATGTTTTAATTTTCTTCCACCATTGGAAATTAGTTTTTCTCATGCGTATTTTGTAACAGCATAACGGTAATCACGAAGTGTTCATGTTGTGCTCTTCAGAATTAATTACTGAAGCGTAAGAAAAGAAACAGCGACATATCCGCATTTGTGAACTTCACGGAGCTTCTTTTTGAAACTCACTACCTCACCAGTCATATTATGTATATGACACGAAAACATCTGCTTATCTGACGAACTCCCTCCCCTCGCTACTGACTAAACAAAGACTAAAACGAGAGACGTTTGTTGCTTTGTCTTTGCATTTCTTGGAGCTCGCTGCTGTTGCTCACACTGTTTGTGTGAAGTTTTGACGAGTTGTTTGGTCGTTACGTGAGATAATTAGGTGCATTTTGTACCAGTCACCCGAACTATAATATTCTCTTCCAGGAACTAGACTTAATGCAGAGTTCCTGTGAAAAACTGCGCTTCTTGATCGGTATTTTTCTATGCTGTGAATTATTCCTCCTTTCATCTGATATGATTTTTCTGTTGCTTGAAGCATAGCAAGTAACATTAATGAGCTTATGTTGAAGTATGCAGTTGTTTTACATAACATTGCAAGTATTTAATAGGCGCTGTATTTTCACACTTATATATGGGTGAAATTTTCATTGTGGACCCATGATGAGTACCAATAACTTATTGAGTTATATCGTTTGTACATAATGGTACCAGGATCCATCTGAATTCATAGAATGAATTAGAGTGTTGGAAATCTATCATTCTACCTAATTTCAATACCACGCGAAAAATCAACGAAAACTGTTTCTCAATTTCGTTGGAACTGTGAGGTAGGACCCTCGCACTCAGCAACATAACTTTCCATTCAAATAGACTAAGTTGAGTAAGAGCAACAGAGAGAGTGGAAGAATAACAAACATAGGTTTATTTACCAATCAAGTGCCATGACGCTCCATCCTTATTGGATAAGCTTATAACTTGTGTCACTGAGCGCGGAATTCGTAGGAAAAACTCTGAGTTGACAGGGTTTTACGTTTTGCCAAACTCAAATTTAATCAAGCTATGCGCATAGCACGCTCTTTCTGCAAATAGATGGGTCTCTTAAATTCATTCAAGCATTCATTTTTTATTTGCCTGCAAGCAATTGAAATCTAACAGAAGCCTTGTGTTGGGAAATCTTTAATTTATCTGCAGTTAGTGTTTCTCTTTAGTGTAGTACTCGTTTGTGTAATTTTTTTGATAAGCCACTGATACTTTGTACATTTCTTCAGTCAGGCACACCAAAGAAAAAAAATCCATGCCTAGAATTTGACATTATTTCAATCGAAAATATTTCATTCTTTGTTTTGTATGAAGGGTCACTTGCAGAATAGAATACTTGGCGCTTTTGAAATATTGCGAAGTATCGAACAGCTCTCATTCCAGAAGCTCACTGATCTCTCAACAGTAATCCGTAGATGAGGGTTACGTTGGCAAAAATAGAAAATTAGGAAACTTTTTCGTAACACACAAGAGTAAGTTTATCTTCAGAGAGGCAAATTGATGGTGAACGTATATTTTTTGCCCTCAGAGAGGCCAGTTGATGGTAAACGTATATTTCTTTTCATTTTTTTCCCTGACCCTCGCAGAATGGCAAAGGAAAGACGAAGTTCACAGATGCTGCTGCTGCTGGCGCTGCTCTGCGCAGCCGCCGCTGCATCTCCGCTCGCGCTTCTCTCGAACGCTTCGCAGGACTCCGCCTTGGTGGGTACTTTTGGCGAGAATGACTTTTGCTCTAAATTGTGACAACTGAAGTTACAATTATTTAAAAGGGGTTATAACTTTTGCCCTAAATAGTGAAAAATGACGTAACAACTATTCAAAGGGAGTTAATGAGGGAGGGTTAATTATCTTTGCAGTGAGGCGAGAAGTTGATTAAAACAATTTGTTTGTCAAATGGAAATCATTTTTTTTTAACTAGGATTTCTTAGGAAAGTATAACTATTACGCAAGAAGCATAGGTTTCTCAAAATAGTACTGGCACATATTTTACTTCCGTTGAAAATAATTCAAAACTTAACAATCCTCAAAGTTTGGAACGTGCAAAAAAGAAAAGTGTTTGTCTTAAAGAGCTGAATTCGAGTTCGCAGGCTTGAAAACGTGGAAGAATTATTGTTGCGATAGCTTTCCTATCCCAGGACTACTGATCTTTTGATGTGAAGATGTTCTGAAGTAGAAAAAGGTTTCAGCGCTTAACGGGCTATCAATATTTTAATTAATGAATTTACCAACTGATGACTTATATTTATGTCCCAAAAACAACTCAAACTTCGGTACTTCAATCTTTCGTTGATCTCTAGGCTCTGTAATTACCTCATTAACGTAGAAACATTTTTTTTAACGGGACGTTAATTTAATTACAATTCCAAATAAAATACTCGGTTTGATCAGTATTTTAAAATCCATTCAATCGAATATATGAGACAAAACATGTTAATTGCATCGTGGTTGGTAGAGTCGGATGTTAATTTTAGAGTGACCTATTAAGTTGGATGTTTATTTTAGCGCGACCTATTAAGTTGGATGTTTATTTTAGCGCGACCTATTAAGTTGGATGTTTTTTCAGCGTGACCTTTTAAGTTGGATGTTTATCGTAGCGTGACCTATTAAGTTGGATGTTTATTTTAGCGTGACCTATTAAGTTGGATGTTTATTTTAGCGTGACCTATTAAGTTGGATGTTTATTTTAGCGCGATCTATTAAGTTGGATGTTTATTTTAGCGCGACCTATTAAGTTGGATGTTTATTTTAGCGTGGTGTATTGAATCGAGAATCCTATAATACAGCCAGAACGTGACGAGAGAAACAGTAGCGGAAGTGATGTGTTGCACACCCGCGTCCTGATGCAATTCCTCCTTGTTCATACCTACATTGCGCAACCTGGCTAAGCAGCACGTCTATGAGTACGTTTTCATCAAATTTCTGGTCTACAGCTCTACAATGTCTTCTATTGAAGTCATCTTCAATTTGACATATCGGCATTTCTGGAGAAAACCTCATGCTCGGATTGTTTTAAATAAAATTTGACCATAAAGACCTCTCACCATTTGCAAGCCGCAGGGTTGTCAGACGTTGTTAGGGCTTTTCAGTAAAATTTTCTGTGTTATTAGCCTGAACCTGAGATTTGGGCCTGACGGAAGCCCAATCTGATAACCCTCGTTTGTTGAAGTGAACTAGAGGTTATATTTAAGAATTCACGCCCTTCAGAGCAGGAAAGATGCTAGACCATGGCACCCAACGAGAAGATATGCGTTATGTATTAATCCATCGTTGAATTAAAACTGTGAATAGAAATAAGAATTGAGCACAGATACATTGCAACTTTGTTTCACTTTCAGGCTTCAGTAACGGAGTTCTGGAGGGAGGTGCAGACGGAGGTGATGTCGATCTCAGCAGAAATGCAGACAGAGTGCCCTGAGCAGTCGTTCACGTGTCTCAGGAACGGTTCCTTCCCGCTGCCAGACGCTGAAGAAGAGGGCGTCGACAGTCTTTGCTCGTCAGTGCTCGCTGTCGTGCATTTCAGCATCGTGAATGATTTCTCAATGGGATATTTCATTGACTCATTTAATACAAGTCTTTGCCGTAGCAACAATTGCTCGTCATTGCTAGCTGACGTGCATTTCAGTATCGTGTGTAATATCTCCAAGGGATATTTGATCGTCTCGCTTCATAGGAGTCTTTGTCATAGGAATTTTTTATCCCAATCACACTGTCTGGGAATTTAAAGAACTCTCATTTCGATGCAAGTATGGTGATTAAAACGCTGGCTTCCATGCTGCCAGTCGCCTCCGGACTGTCCTTACGGATCTCTTGCAAATAATGAGCTGTTAAAATTGTTATTGAGTTCGATTTTACGCAAGTCTAACTAGATATCAATAATGTGTCCCATTTCCAATAATTTCCAGTGAGTTTTCTTTAATGTTCAATGCCAATGAATTTTGATAGAGATACAGTTTATTTATTGTTCAAAATTGGACTGCCTGTCATTGTTGCCAGGCTGTGTCGATGTGACCCCGACTGTCTTGTGTACGGAGACTGCTGTCCTGACTACGCTGCCGCCGCCGACATCGGGAGGTACGACAACCGTTACACCACCGGGCTGGACAGCGAGCACCCACAGCAGCACGGAACAGACGTACTCAGTGATGTTGGTGCAGTTCTGAATGTAAATCCTGCCTTCACTGAGGCGGACCAGGAGCGGCTTGCCTTTGTGTGCTCATCTCTCAACTTCCAGGTACATAACGGAGTAGGGTTTCCTTGGCGCCATTTCAACGAGGTGCAGAAATTGTGTTTTTTTGGAACGAATGTTACCCAAAATTTTTGGTAAAATTAACCGATAAAGTCACGTTGAAAGGTTCATTAGCGCTGAAAAATTTCCTACGGCAGTGCTTGTTTTTACAGATGGCGGGTGTGTACATGATCGGGAGCTGCCCCCAAAAATTCGCCGACAGGACGGTGAAAAAGCTCTGTCAACGACAGGTACTGTTTACTGCCGTGTTTTACACTTGCCCATCCCATCTCATTCTTCCAAATAGTGACGTCTTTCATGGACTCTGTTTAATTCGTAGATCTAAGAACGTAAGTGTCGTCAAATTGGCGTTCATCGTCCCTTGGTGAGGAACTAAGCTCTTAGAATTTAAAGTCATTTAGAACAACGAAAACTTAAATTTATAACCAATTAGGCATACGCACCAGTGTTTGTTTGACTAAGTCCACAGCTAAAAAATTGGAGTGTCTAGCCCGAAATGTAGACCCGTAGCTAAAAACATCTTTGATATATTCAGGTATAGAACACCTATAGATATAGAACCCACAGAATTTGGACACCCATGAAATTTCCCGTCACCCATAGAATTTTTTTGGAGGTACGATTTATTAATTTGCTAACATGGTAGTTCTTTTCACCGTAACAAGGTGTCGGGCACCACGTACGTGTAAGCCCCAGTGTTTAGTTCATTAATCTTTGCATTCGTAAACCCCTCAGCTAGTTTACATCTCTGACTATTTTGACAGAGGCAAGATTCATTTATTTATTTTCTTACATGGCTGTTCTTTTCAACGTAACTAGGCGCCGGGATCGCGTACGAGTGTGTCCCAGTGTTATATTTACATTCTTAGTAATATCTCTGAACATTGTTACGGAGGTACGATTCACTTTTTATTTTCTTCCATGGCTGTTCTTTTTAACTTAACCAGGTGCCGGAACCGGAGTACACGTACCTGGTGGACCTGCCCGTCACGTCCGCCGCCACGAACTTTACGTACGTGAACTATTACTGCGCGCTCTGTCACGCCGACGCGCACCAGCTTCACTCCTGGAACATCTCCATCCAGTGCCGCGGTGTAAGAATATTCTCTTCTGAATTCAAAATCAAAAATCTAGGGCAAAAGTTTCTCAGAGGGTGTGTATATTACGGAGTGACGAAACAGTGTCGGAAGAAGAAAAAGAAAGTCAGTGGGGTATGTTAATCAATTCAGATGATTACCGATGTGCTGTCGCCGTATACTGTATACCGAAGGCTACGTCTATTCAAGAGTGATTGCATCTGACAAAAATTAATAATGTTTAAATGAAATGTTATGACAATGAAATCATGATTAGGAAGAGGTTATGACTGATATGTTCAACGAAGCTGATATAATAATGGCATGTTTATCGATGCTAATAGAGATTATGAATGGCATGTTTAACGGTGCTGAATACGAATGGTATATATGACGATGTTATCGATTTTTGAAGATATTTTTTGCTTCAGCTGCCGAAGGGCATCATGATGCACGAGTTCATGAGGACTGCGGAGTACAGCCCCAGACTGCGCATGTGGCGCCTCTCCGCAGAGCAGCACAGCGGCGGCCTCAAAACCACCGTCTGCTTACTCAGGGTCAGTGCGTGCATTGAAGGATGCTTTACTCTAATCAATCAAGCCTGGTACATATCATCGTGTACATCGGTTTTCCAAATGCCTTATTACTAACATTAGGACGCCATGACGGTAACTCCTGGTAAAGCCGCACCCATTTCCGACACCTGGGTAGAGTGGGGAATTGTGGCTGAGTTCTCTCTTTTCCCAATGGGGAAAAACCAGCTCGCGGCGCCGAGATTTGAACTGCCGAGACCATTTAGTGAAGGACGCGCTCTTGACCACTCGGCCACGGTGACCGAGTGCATCACAGGCATCACTGGGCCGGGTTTCCAATACATTTAATATTAACACGTTGACAATGTTTGTACGGTCGCCTACGGTTGGTTCGGTTAGGTTGTGAGAGGTAGAATTGAAAAACCGACTGTACTGCTCACATCCATTCCTCTCCTTTCTAAAAAGTAAGAAAAATATAATACACGATAATATTTTAGTATTTAATTGAACTGATTTAATTAAATTCAATTCATTTGAAAAACCGACTACAATACTCAAATCCATTGTGATCCTTTTTAAAAAGTGTGAAAAATTTTATACGATAATATTATACCTCGTATGCTAAAATCTATTCTAAAAAAGGCAGTGAGATAATTGGATTGCTATTCATTTCTGCCGGTATGTAAATGAGCAATTTACCTCGTGGTACTCATATGTCCCATACGTAGTGATCGTGTTAATGTGGTCCAACTGGCGGGATTTACACCGTTGTATGTAGCGGTCCAACTGGCAGCGAAATTCTGAAGATTTGTCCTCATGGCGACCTACTCTTTGTCCAAAAAAAAACTCAAGTTTGAAATTTTTACAATAAAATTTAAGGATTTTAAATGGAGAAATAATAGCGCGTAGTGTAGCTAAGTCAGCAAGAGAACTTTCTTTGCCGGCTGTACCGCTACAACAACGCAAATTGTTAGAAAATTATATCCGCTGCACTGACGGCTCAAATGAAAAGAAGCACAACACGAAGGTTTATTTCCTTTCCTACATCTCTTTTCATTTGTTTTTTTCAATTTTCACTTCAAATCTCACTATTCTTGATTTTGTGTAGTACTGAAATAATTTCTGTCATCTATCATTTCTTTCAAATTCTGGGGAAATCGTCATTTTCCAGAGAAATTCTAAAAAAAGGGTTATTGAATCATATTCTTTCCATACTAGCATAAAATGACTAATTCGGTTTCATTTCAGTTCAGTTCCAACAAAATATTTTACTTGAGAAAATATTATACTCTTTTTTATGATTGCGTTTGATAAGAAACATTTTAATGTAAATTGAAGCTCACATTTTTACTTCTTGTGTTTGTAAGTTGATGTAATGTCATTTTCAAATATGAATTTCACGTTCATTAATTAATAGCGTGCGCAGATGTTTTCTCGTAGAATGTGCTATAATCGTCATTAACGTAGGGCGCAAACTTCCAAATACTCATTTGACGTTAACTATTTCTCTGCGTACGCGGTTGCCTGCTCGTAGAAAATGCAGTGTGAACATAAACGCAGTGCACAAACTTCCAAGTGAACAACTGACATTAACTAACTTCGCGTACGCGGCTGTGGTGGGACCAGGTGCTGGAGTTCTCCAACGCGGCGCAGTTCACCTCCCAGTTCGGAGGCCGCGAGTGTGTGGAGCCGCAGCCAATTTGTGCCATCGGCGACACCAGCCACAAGTGCTCGAGTCAGGTACGCTCTCAGCCAGATTGCACGCAAATCCAATTTTTCGTAATGATCATAATGTATACTATGGTAAAAAATGATTCTCATGTTTACCATGAGACAAAATGATTGTCATGCATGTATACTATGACATAAATAATGATTGTCATGTATACCATGAAAAATAATGATTACCATGTATACTTTGATAAATAATGATTGTCATGCATGTGTACTATGACATAAATAATGATTATCATGTATACTATGATAAATAATGATTGTCATGTATACTATGATAAATGATCAACGTAATCATGTGCCTGTGTGTGTATACGCATGCAATAAACATGTACAGATGTAGATATGCAGGCATCAAACAGCGCAAACACATGTACAGACAGGCCGAGACTGTACAATGTGCTATCAACAGAACGTCAAACGTGTTAGTTCGTTCACGATAAGGATTTTACTTTTTGTCGTAGCAATTTAAAGTTCTCTGATTTTCTCATGCACAGGGTAAGAAGTTCAGACTATATTTTGCCTGTGGTTAGCTCCCTAGATGTGAAGATTGCCAATGAAAGACCTGTTTCAAATTTTTTCCTACATCATTAACAAGAATCTTAGTTGATAAATAAAGAAGCAATGACAGTAACTCTCCAATTAACCATTTTATTTAATCAAACAAGAGAATTAAAAATAGAACGTTTCGCTCATTTAATTCTCTTGTTTGATTAAATATAATGGTTTATTTGAGAGTTACTGTCCTTGCTTTTTTATTTATTATGAGACTATGCAAAAGGCTAAACTTCAATCTTGATCAGAATCCTAGCTAGACTTGAAAATAACACTAACCTATGAAATTCCTGAAATATTTCAGGTTCGCACATGCGCTGAGACTTGGACAGACAAGCGAGTGCAGGAGAAGTGTGGGCGGTACTCGATGCTGACGCTGCACCGTCACGCTGTCTACAGGAACCCTCACTGCGCCCTCTGCAACGGCGTCAACACCAGCGAGCTCGCTTGCATGTCCACCAAAGGCTGCGTCCGGTGGCACAGGAATGTGTTTCTTCCACAAGCATTTTCCACGCTCATGGATTTTAGATCTGCTAACTGCAGTGATCGTGACCTGTACGATCCCCTTAGCGGCAAGTGCCAGGCGGTGAAGTGTGGAAATTTGTTCACTCTTGAGTCCGGTGCTTGCGTCCGTGATGAAAGTGCCTCTCTCACTGCTGGAGTATCGTACTTGAATGACTCGTGTGCAAAAATTTCGCTTCCAAAAGAGGAATTCATTATAAATGAGAACGATTCCTCAATCACTGTTACCTCCACTAAGCATCACTACAAATGGGGTCAATATGAGCTTGATGAGCACCTGAACTTGTTAGTTTGCAATCAGAAATTCGTTTATTTGTCAACAATTACATACCCTCAGAAGATCGTGACATTTGTGGTGCTTATGATTTCTGTTCTGTGCCTCACAGCTCACATTGTCATCTTTTGGCTCTTCCCCAAAATGCAAAACTTGCCAGGGAAGAATCTGTGCTCGTTATCTTTCAGTTTGCTATTGGCCCATTTCTTGTTATTAACAGGAATGCAAGCTCATTGGCATTCTGGTATCTGCATCATCGTCGGCATCAGCCTGCACTACTTCTGGCTCGCTTCATTCTGTTGGATGAACGTCATGAGTCTAGATGTGTTCATCACGTTCAAAGGAACCGTACATCGAGGGTCAGATGGCAATACGAAAACTTTTTTGGGTTACGCTGCGTATTCGTGGGGCGTCCCACTGTTGGTCATCTTGTCCGCACTGACTGTTCAGTTCACAGACATCATGCCGCTGTACAAGCCACAGTACAACAGCGGCAGTCTTTGCTGGATAAACAACAGAGATGCCCTCATCCTCTTCTTCCTCATTCCTATTGGAGTGATAATCCTCGAGAACGTCGCCTTGTTCATGGTCACCTCCTATGGGATATACCAACAGTCCAAGTATTCAAAGTTCGCCAAGAAACGATCCCAAAGCATCAAGAAACATGAAGAACACAAAGTTCCTAAGGAGACAAAGATTGATTCACATAAGGTACGATTTTAGCTGTCTATATTGGACATATTGAAGTTTTTGAGAAGTAACTCAGAAACACTTATAGCGTTTTTTTCTGACAGAACAAGGCTGAACGCAAAGACCGCATTCGTTTCCTGCTTTACATCAAACTTGGCATCATCCAAGGCCTCACTTGGACAACCGGATTCCTGGCAGCTATTACCGGTCTGCCTGCCTGTTGGTATTTGTTCACAGTTCTCAATGGACTTCAAGGCTTCTTCATATTCCTCAGCTTCGATTTGAAGAGAAAGGTTAGATTAAAATATACGTCTCAGAAGATGAGATAGTTTACCTGTAGAGGGAGGAATGAATGTAGAATTAAGATGTCAGCATGCAACTTTTAATTGTACTATCAATCTTTGAGCTCTTTGAACCACAGCTATTTGGTTGAATGAATGATTTCCTATTTTAATATCAACTCCTGCTTTTCAAAGTGGAGCCATGGTTATACAATAGAATGAATAAAACTTCCTCTTTTGATTCTTACTCCCGTTTACCAAAGAGGAATTGTGTGCACCAGGTATGGCAGTCAGTGCAGGAGAAGTTGACAGGAAAGCTGTGGAGTTTACGTTCGTCTATGGGCACGAGCACGACCACCTTCACCACTGTGACCAGCTCTGCTCGTAGGTTCCAGAGGTGGGTGTAGGTAAAGTAGGGCTCCTGCATCGTGAGCAACACCAACTCTTCAACACTTTGACCACGGCAGGCAAAGCTGAAGTTCAGTATTCAACTGAAATTTACAGTCAATTGTAGCAAGCCATTTTACAAATTGCAAACATTTATCTGGATCGGGCCTTTTTTCGTTTTGATAACTATTGGTGAAAATTGAATTTGTGACTACTAGTCGGTGAGCAGCATTATGAAAATTTCCTCCGTGTACTACCGGTGGCTTACCTCGCAGTCAAAGTGTAAAGTCTTGACAGTTACAGGCGCAGGCATGGAAACTTTAGCTCGTACTGTGTTGATTACACTCATGACCCTGTTTTCCCCTCATTGAGGACGTCAAAAAATGAATACCCCAATAACGTCGATGCACGTAGACAGCTAGTTTAATTCAACCTAACACTTCCCATGTCCATATCCGTGTGCGTTTTACTATAGAATTTCCCTCCATTTTCCCGCAGAGCGCGATGTCTATAATTCTCATGTAATGTCTTTCAGCAACGCTGGACGGGTATCCATGAAATCTTACTAGCTTTGTGCGTTGCAGTCGTTACGATGTAGTGGACAAAGACAAAGTGTTGAGCATCCGCGAGTGAAGAATTTTACTGCTACGTGGTAACTTGCATTATCTGTGACATTCAAGTAGTTGTCGAAGTCGTACTTGTGTTTCTGTGTGAAGAGAGCAAAACTTCGCCCGTGAAAAAACGGGAATTTTTTTTTACCTACCTCATCTTAGATAACACAGATGCTCTGCTAATCAAGGGGCAGATGCCCGGGTATGTTATCAACGTTGTTCATTTCATTATAAAAAAGGCTTTTAAAATATGATTTGTAATATAACAAAGCAAATTGCTATTTCAGTGATACATTTTGTTAAAATGAACAAGATAAATTCAAGAAGTTCTTGCAGCAACGAGGGAGACGTGGTGTGCACGGAGACCACGCAACTCGACGACGAAGGTCCCGAAGGGGTGGGAACGACCGTCGGTGCGAGAAAACTCTTCACGTATCCAAAAGAGCTGAAAAAGGTTGCTTGGTCGGCAAAGAAATTATTCTCTAAGGCAGAGTTGAACCAACCTGATCCCCGTGGTGACTCGCAAGTTGATCACCTCGTGAACCGGGAAAATTCAGCTGTGTCTGATGAAGCATCCTCGACAGCCGCGGGACCACACAGCCCGTGTGTCTCGGTAGTCTGTTCATCGTCGTGTTGATGTTTACTTGTATCGCGCGTACAGCTGTTGTTCAGTATTTAAATCGAAGATAACATAGCTGTTCATCAAAAGTAGGTAAATAATATTGCTATGTTATAGATAACGCTCCATTTATATGTATGTATAGTTTAAGTGTTTAAAGGAACCTTATGACACGAGAACTTCCACGACATCGATGTGTACTTGCAAAAGGATTTTATGCTCTTATCCTCAGAGTTTCTGATAACACAATCCACCCGATTCTGTCATTTTTCCAGCTTTAAGGAAAATATGCTGTGAAATTAATTTTCCTGTCTCACCAAACTAATGCTTTTCAGATCCTGCATGTCCGACGGCATTGACTCTGCAATTCAAATTGTAAACAATGCTGGAAAGCTATCATTTAAGCTATATTTATGGCCTTGTATTTTACAATCACTTCAATAATGTGCACTTGATGTATTAACATTTCCCTACAATCTACTTAAATGCTTACATTAAGCTGTGCTTCCTTACATTCGTTTGTAACTGTAGCTGCCTCAAGGTTCTTGTGCGCTGATTAACTATTCTGAAACTAACGTAATATCAAGAAACCATTAACGTCGCTGATATCCTTTTGCTGCGCTTAAATTTCATGCCAAAAAGGTGATTTTCATATACTCACCGTGAAAATGAGTGGAGGCGTATGAACGACTACGTCATATGATACGAAAACGCGCTCAGAACGGAGTTGTCTTGCCCTAAACTTTCACGAGCGAAACGATCGTTCAGTGTGTCATCTGTACATGTATTCAAAACTTTTCTATGTTTAATTGGTCTTACTACTAAACCCCGCAGTGACTACCTTAACTTGAAGTTTTTACGCAACTTTACAGCCATAACCCGTCATGCATATTCGCGATTCTTGCGATTGACAAATTTGCCTGTACATCAATTGCGTGAATGTAATGTTAGGGATTAAAAAGGGCTAAGAAACGTTGGATGTACATGGTAAACTTGAAGATGTCCCAAATCTTAAACAAGTGTAAAATATGTCGTTAACTCACCACATTTTATTTGAAGATGGAAAACTTTCATTTTCACTAATTGGTATTGTTTGGAGAGGGTGGAGTATGTTTTCCAACTAATGCCGTTCAGTTTAATGGATGGAATTTTTACACAAATGTTGTAAGTAGTTTGCTACCTCAATTCTAAAGATTTTGTTTTTATACCGATACCCATGTTCAGTTCATAAGCTACGTTATGCAACGATA
>JACJUY010006029.1:27109-54325 GCA_014220935.1 Platorchestia sp. MABIK | reverse complement strand
TCGCATACACTCTTTGTGAGACTCGCATCCACTCTTTGTGAGACTCGCATCTTCTCTTTGTGAGACTCGCATACACTCTTTGTGAGACTCGCATCCACTCTTTGTGAGACTCGCATCCACTCTTTGTGAGACTCGAACAGGCTCTTTATCGCCTCGTACCCATTTTTATGGACATGGATCAAGGATTTAGCAAATACTTCTTTAAGGTATTTGTTTTTCAGGTGTGGAGCTTGTACCCTCTCATGGAGGGTATATTGCTGAGGTTACGGTGTACAAACGTACGAACTGGTGACAATATACTATGTTCACTGCGGCTCTCGCTTTCAACTTTCGCTAATTCAGACGCTAGTGCGCACACAGCACGAAATTATACAATAAAAATTAAAATGTTTATTTAAATATTAATGTTTAAATTAAAATGTTTATTGATTTAAAATTGTAAAATTATAATGTTTATTTATTTAAAATTATAAAATTATAATGTTTATTTCATATAATTATAAAATTATTTAAAATAAACATTATAGACTGACTAACAGTAGAACATATAAGAACTCAAGTTTTTTTTACCAACTTTAAACAAATTTCCTAATCGGTCTATGGTATTCCCTAATTCCCGTTATATCATGATTTATTCCTGAATTGAACATTTTGTAGAACACAGAACACCACACATCTTGAACAGCCGGTTTATTGCTCGTCGAAATGATGCTCGAACATTTGATGAACATTTGACGAATATTTGATGAATATTTGACAATCACTAGACGACCATTTGATGAACATTTGATGAACACTTGGTGAACATATTATGAACACTTTATGAACGCTTGATGAACGTTTGATGAACACTTGAAGAACATATTATGAACACTTTGTGAACGCTTGATGAACATTTGATGGTCGTAGAAATGTTGAAACAGGATTCGACACAAGCAAGTTGGAATTGAACTGTCAGTTTAATATCAATATTCGTTTAATATTCGTAGTAACGGGATTCAGAAGGCAGTTGGAATTCTATTCCCTTTAGGGCACCAACAAACGGTCTCCGTAGGCGTGACAACCGGACGTTAGCAGACGCGTTACAGCTAATGGATCTAGAGAGCGCATTGCCAAGGGAATGTTATGGATGTAAAAAGCCAGAAATGGTAATAAAAGTCAAACTAAAATGAGTAATATTATGAATAGAAACATATATCAATGGTAATAAAATTCATATGAATAGGAGTAATTTTATGAATAAAAACATAAATAAATGTTAATAAAAGTCGTACGAAAATGAGTATTCACTGTTATAAAAGGAGTCGCGTCCGTCCGTCCTTCCGTCTGTGTGACCCACTCTTCTAATCGATAGCTTTGATAGCAACGAGGATAAAGCTTAAGAAATACAAGAAATATTCTGTTGCATCATTTTTCTGTATCGATTCAATTCCCTTTCACTTGCATTATGGTATCCAGAATACGAAATAGAAATTTTCTTTGTAGCTTTCTCTGTAGAAATTCATCATGTTGCTTTGATATTTTTAATTGATAATGCGAAAAGAAATGTTTTAAATTCGTTTGACCAGTAACCTGGCTACCACTTAGTATAAGGCCCAAAATTTAGGAACTTGAGTTATTGTTTTCGAAATTATGATTTTCTTGAAAAGCTTTGAAGAGATAATAGATGACATTTCAGAATAAAATTCCGGCAAAAGAGGCCACCAAAGATAGAAATGTGTCCAACCGCAAGAGAGAAGTAGCAAGACTTCGACAGCAAGAAAACAGTAGCTAAAGAGAGTAGCTAAAGAGAGCTTAACACATGAAAGAAGCGAGGAAATTCTTCGTCATTACGCTGGACAACATTGAGTGGCACGAGAGAATTCAACTCAAGAAAGAAGGGGAGAAATTCTTCAGATTAATGCCGACCAGCACGTATGCACTAGTCATAATAAATGATACCAAACGCTCCTTGCAGAAGTCTTGAAATTATGACTAGAAACAATAACAAAGGGTAACAAACACTCCAAAAGTCCTAACATTACGACCAGTAAGAATAACAGAGGGTAACAAACGCTCCAGAAGTCCTAATATGACGACCAGCAAGAACTTTTTACACGCTTTTGATTTTGTGTTTATGTCTGTTTGTACATCTATGTTCATTTCTATTCCAGTGTGTACGTCAGATTCTTTCAATGAGCTGATGATGGGTATTAGCCCGAAATGTTTTCAGTATAATGAAATTTTGATCAGCGATTTTCCTCCCCTATTGTTATTAAAATTGAAGAAAATTCCGGAAAATGTACTTGAATAACAGAAGGTAACAAACGCTCCAAAAGTCTTAATACTCGTATTACGACCAGAAACAATAACAAAAGGTAACAAACGCTCCAAAAGTCCCAATATTACGACCAGAAACAATAACAAAGGGTAACAAACGCTCCTGAAGGACGCGGGCTCGAGCTACGCAAACGTTGCTCAGGAAGTCATTCCAGTGGAGTGTTCCGGCCGCATCCAAAAGGGGCACTCGGGGAGACTTAGAAGGCCATTTGGATGACGGAGTGGTAATGGCAAAACTGGAATGCTGGAATACGCCCTCCTCCTGGAAACCATTCCGTTCTGCAGCGACAACTCCCAAGGTTTAAATTAGGCCTTGAATTAAGTTATATTACAGCGGCTAACGCGACAACGCGCTGTCGCAAAATTGCGGCGCTGAATGAGAAGAGAACGGGAAGTGAAATGTACTAGTGTATGTGTGGATCGTGTGAAATGTGTTACTGCGTGTGTTATGTGGGAAATGTATTAGCATGTTAAAATGCATTAGTGTATGTGTGTGTCGTGTGAAATGTGTTACTGCGTGTATTATGTGTGAAATGTATTAGCATGTGTGTGTTGTTGGGACGCTTGTTGAGACATGGCGTGTGCTTCCCTACTCTGATCAGTTAGTATCCGCTTTCTATAGCTCTCGGACCTGGTTTTACGTGAAGCCCATACACACTTTTGATGGAACTGGTATCTACTGCTTATGGAACTCGTATCTACCGCTTATGGAACTCGAATCTACTGCTTGTGGAACTCGTATCTACTGCTTGTGGAACTCGTATCTACTGCTTGTGGAACTCCGTTCGGAATTCATACTACCTCGTACGGGCCGGCGTAGCATCACTGTACGCTTTACGCAAGACATGGCGGTTTTCATAATAGCAAGCGACCAAATTTGAAAATCTTGCGCTTCCAAAGTTGCTTTACTCCTTTTCCAGTTGTCCGTACAACTTACTCCCAGTTCCACACCCGACCATGTAACCAGTACTCAGATAACTGTACTACTGCATGCCAATTTTTTGAAAGAGCGAAGTTAAAATTAAATGAAATTTGGATTTTTAGTTCAATGTAACTCGCACCCTTAATCGCTGAATGCCAATCCTATATGAAACAAAACGCTGGTCATATTAGACATAGTTTGAATTTGTATTTAATGTAACTGGCGCCCAGTTCACATGATTACCGAATAGTCGTTCAAAACAAAATGCTGGTCAAATTAAATGTAGTAGGAATTTTTCCTTCGATTTAAGTCGTTTATTAAATGCCTTTAATATAGTTACACTTGCCATGTGATAGCATTATGTGCTGTACTAACTCTGTATATTCAGTGTGTCTAGTAGTCCTTCCTCTGTGTGACCTGTCCCATGTGTACTCGTATTTTGTAAGTCTTCCTTTTGTTCCGAATTTTCTTATTCTTCTTTTTTTTCCGTATCCAGTTTTCCTTTCGCTGAGTTACCTGTCTCATCTGTATTTTGTGCGCAACTAAATCTTTTGCGTATGACTATGTACGAGTTGTTTTTGTGTATGTGTAACTTGTATTTCCTGTGTATTACTGAGCCTGTGTGTTCCATGTCCGAGCGGGCGCGCTATCTCTGTATCGTGCTCCGTTTGTGTGCGTGTGTGTGTGCGTGTGTGAGTGTTGTGTGTGTGTGTTTGTGTGTTCAGGTCATGTGGTACACTGCCTTTAGATACAAAAATTCATAATTCAGGGTTCAAAAGTTTAAATAAAGTTCAAGTTACCTATGGACTGATAATTCAAGTTTTTTGAATACAATGGAAGTAAAATTTAGGTTACATAACAATTCATATATCAGGTGACATAATTATAAATGAAATCCAGGTTACTTAAAATTTCATTTATAAGGTAACATAAAATTCTTCAGGTTAAGTTACCGCCACCTCTCATTACTCACCTCCACTCACCTCTACTCATCACTCACCAGCATCACTAAACACCCCTCACACCACTACAACACTACCACTTAGCATCACCATTCACTCCCATTCAACACCACACCTCACCAGCATCACTCACCACCAACCAACACCATTCACTTCCATTCAACACCACCACCACTCACTACCGTAGACACTACAGTGACGAAGACTCCACTCTTCAAACACAGTAATTTTATTTCACAACTGAATGAGACTTTAGAATGCAAGCATGTTGAGTAAGAGAGTTCCTTCTTTACGGAACTCTTTGGGAATTTTTTATGGATCTCTTACCTGCGTTCTCCGAATTCCAAAATCCACGGAGGAGCTGCTTACTCCGGCAAATATACCGAGCAGGTGCGGGGATCGAACTCGGAACCTTCCCATATTAAATACATATTTCAGCATTGTATTCAGCATTCATCAAGTAAACAAGTAAGCAAACAAGCAAACAAGCAAACAAGCAGGCAAGTAAACAAGCAAGCAAACAAGCAAACCAGCACACAAGCAAGCAAACAAGCAGGCAAGTAAACAAGCAAGCAAGCAAACAAGCAAACAAGCAGGCAAGTAAACAAGCAAACGAGGAAGCAAACAAGCAAGCAAACAAGCAAGCACACAAGCAAACAAGCAAACAAGTAAACAAGCAAGCAAACAAGCAACACGCTACGTTCATATTTATACGCAATGATTTTCCTGAAGCTCGCCTATTTTGAAAACTTGTTCGCATTACGGGAAGGCATGAACTTAGTGCGGCAGGGGAGTTTTTTGGTGGAATATATGGGAAGAAGATTAGGCTGTAAATAATTAGTTAAAAGTAATCAAACTGTAGTTCATCACATGAGGTAGGACAGAAATAAACACTTGGAGAAATGAAAATTCAGCAATAAATTTGAGAAACAAGTAGCCTATATTTAATCAATTAACCAACACCAAGCAAAAACTCAAATATATAAGCAGCTAACTACAGGCAAAAATAAACACAGCCGGGGCAAATAATCCAAGAAATACGGCACCGGGAAATGGAATTAGAGAAATGAACCTCACCGAAATATAAATTAGCAACTATCTACAGCCGAAAAAAGCATAGCAAGCAAATAACCAGAGATATTCGGCACCGGGAAATGAATTAAAGGAATGAATCTCACTGAAAAATGGCTTTGAAATTCCTCCACATCTCCGTCTCGTCTCAGCGCCGGCATTCCTCAGGGAAAAATTACGAGGGATAAATTTCGAAAAGAGGCCGCGCGGAATTTTGGGGCGTGCTATTGCCGTTTGAATTCAAAAAAGGCAAGAGGAGCGGTCTAATTCAGAAGATTAAACTGCGGGTGCCCACCGCATTTTACCGCCGCTTTTGCCGGCAGTTTCTTAAAAAGATTTTTTCAGGAGTTTTTTTCCTGACCGGACTGGCATAGCCGGGCGACATTTTGCCCGATGGGGCATTTAAAGTAATAAAAATGGCACTGACCAGGGCACCTTGCATCAAGACTTAGCGCGCGCATCAACACTTCTACTATCAAGACACACCATCAAAACCAACCATCAAGACACACGGTCAAGACCCACCATCAAGACTACTCCATCAAGACCCACCATCAAGACACACCATCAAGACCACACCATCAAGACACACCATCACGACACACCGTCACGACACACCATTAAAACACACTATCAAGACACACCATCAAGACACACTATCACGACACACCGTCACGACACACCATCAAGACCCATCATCAAGACCCACCATCAAGACTACTCCATCAAGACACACCATCAAGACACACCAACACGACCTACCATCAAGACACACCATCGCGACCCATCATCAAGACCCACCATCAAGATACACCATCAAGATACACCATCAAAATACACCATCAAGACCCACCATCAAGACCCACCATCAAGACCCACCATCATGACCCACCATCAAGACACACCATCAAGACTACACTATCAAGACACACCATCAAGACACATCATCAAGACACACCATCAAGACACATCATCAAGACACAGAATCACGACACACCATCAAGACACACCGTCAAGACACACCATCAAGACGCACCATGAGAAGCTGGGGCACTTTAATTAAAATTAAAGAGACAGCAGCGCGACAGCCATGACATACGGCGGCCGTGTGCGGTATATATAGTACATGTACAGTAGATGTTGTACGATAATATTGTGCACTGTAGTATATGTGTATGGTAAAATTTAATGCGTGTCCACGGAAAGTATATCCAGCAATTTTAAATATTAAAAATATTATGTCTCTATACGATTGCAAAAGTTTAGTCGTTTAAGAATTATTTAATCTGTATTCTGGCCATTGATTTTAAATATTAATAATATCATGTCTCTACACGATTGCTGAAGATTTATTTAAGTTTTATTCTGAATAAATGAGAGCTATAAGCTGTGGTAGTTGGAGTGAATTACACAGTCATAAATGCACATTATTGTAAATTTTTTACTTCAGTGGATGCATTTATGGTGCGCACATCGCACCTGTATTACTTGTGCACCATAATACAATGTGCACCATAGTACATAAACATTATGTGATGTGTGGAGCCAGGAAGTGTGAAATGTACGATTTTGTTTTTATTGACCTTTTTACAACACACTGTGCTCAGAATAGCATTTCTTCATAAATTAAAATTTCTAATACTCAGAAAAATACCATTATTAATGTGTAATTAAGATGATAATACACTATATTTTCCAGAAAATACACGCTATTTGCAGCAAAAACACGATTTTTGCCTGTAAATACACGTTATTTGCCAACAAAAACACAATATTTGCCAAGAAACACACAATATTTGCCAACAAAAACACAATATTTGCCAACAAAAACACTATTTTCGCCAAGAAACACACAATATTTGCCAACAAAAACACAATATTTGCCAACAAAAACACTATTTTTGCCAAGAAACACACAACACATGCCGGCAACCACCTGCTGCCGGCCACAACACACTCCAACACCCCACAATGCGCTCCAATTGTCCCTCATTAAACATAATAAGCGCGTCCGCACGAATTAATTAACCCTGGAGAGGTCAAGTTCAAATGCGTCTACATAAATCACATATAACCAGTTGGATCAGGTTTATTGTGTAAGAGATTCTTAATGAATATTAACAAATATTATTCGTGAAGTGGATATTTGTGCCAGATGTTATCTGCAATACCGCGTAAGGGACTTTTTAAATTTTGCCCCCATGTTTTGATGCAATGTTGCTCGCCAACGAGAAGCTAGAGCTAAATTGACCCTTGACCGGCGTTTGGAAATTCTACGGAATAATGCAGAGCAACACCGAGTAGCTAAAGAGAGCTTAACACATGAAAGAAGCGAGGAAATTCTTCGTCATAGCGCTGGACAACATCAAGTGGCACGAGAGAATTCAACTCGAGAAAGAAGGGATGAAATTCTTCAGACTAATGCCGACCAGCACGTGTGCACTAGTCTATATAATATTCTGCTTGCTCCTCTCTTAGTTAGTTAATTACTTAGCTACTCCATCCGTTACGCTCTCATCCGAGTTTGCGGTATCATGGAGACCGAATTCCTAAGTGTTCCATTAAAAGATCGCTGTTTGGCCATCGCCTGGATGGGTCAACTGGTGCCTCTGTACTAAGGAGGGAAAATAATTCGTCCCTCGAACAAACTGAGCTCGAGTGTCACAGACACTTGCGAAACCTACTTCTGTCTCGAATTTCAAATTTTCGTTAGCTTGTTAGCTCAATCGCTTTTTCGCTTGACTACTATTGCAAGTTTTGCTACTTTGCCACGCAGTCATCTGAAATTCTGGAAATTATTGGAAGTTTATAGCAGCAATTTACCCCCAGCGAAGAAGGCAAAATATGGACAAGAGCATGCAAACTCTCAGACGTGAGAGTTAAGGTAATAGACACTGATAAATAGGGAAAGAGAAGAGGACGAACTTCAATAGTAGCATCAATTTTTATGTAGTAACTTCAATGTTTACGTAGTTGCGTCAAAGCTTATGTAGTAACCAAGTGCCCAGGGAACACAAGGAATAAGGACGCACAAACCAACCAACTAAGCAGGTGACAAACTCATGATTACCATTATCATCACTACTTATTCCTAATCTCGTTTACTAATTATTACTATACATGAGAATATAAGCGAAAGTCCGGTGGAACTTCCCAAGTTCTTTTCTGGAAAATCAGCATTGCTTTAATGACCAATATATCGATGAAACTCTGCTAACTTTTATAGCGAAAACTTTTGCTCCACGCACTTTCTCGACAAACTTTGGTTTCGCAACTCTTTATCGGGAAAACATTTAGGAACAACATTTAAGATGGGAAAACCATTTAAGAAAGACATTTACGTTAGGAAAGACATTTAAGAAAGACCTTTGCTTTAGGAAAGACATTTAAGAAAAACACTCAAGTTAGGAAAAATGTTTAGGTAAGAAACAACATTTAGGTTCGGAAAAACATTTCGGTTATTTTGAAATAGGCCTCGATCGCGCTTCGATGACTCTACTGACGAATATCCGGAAGTTGAGGACATTTACTGCTATGTGAACAAGGACATTTTCCTTGTTCCTTCCTTAGTTAGTCCGTCCATTACGCTTTCAGTTAGTCCGTCCCTTATGCTTTCAGTTAGTCCGTCCGTTACGCTTTTAGTTAGTCCATCCGTTACGCTTTTAGTTAGTCCATCCGTTACGCTTGCAGTTAGTCCGTCCGTAACGCTTTCAGTTTTCCGTCCGTAACGCTTTCGTCTGAGTTTGCAGCATCATGGACACCGAATTCTTCAGTGTAACATTAAAAGATCGCCTTTCCATGCATTGATTTGTTTGACATTTTATCAGGATAGGTTAGGATAGGTTAGGATAGGATAGGTTAGGATAGGTTACGAAAGGATAGGTTATGATAGGATAAGTTAGGATATGTTAGGAAAAGATAGGTTAGAATTTGTTAGGTGAAGTTAGGTTAGGTTAGGTTAGGTAAGAAAAGGATAGGTTAGGATGTATTAGGTTAAGTTAGCATATGTTGAGTAATATTGACTTAATTTTTTCACGGGTCCACCTAGTTTAACGATTACATTGTCCGTGGAATTTTCACGGGCCCTTTTAGTATTAATTCAAGTGTATGTTTTGGTGGGCCTTCTGTTGCGAGCTGTGACTATACCGGGACATACATTGGTGAATGTCGTGGTTGTTGTGGTTGGTGAATTTCGTGGTTGTGGTGGTGGGTGAATTGTGTCGTTGTGAGCTGGTTTGGTGATTGGAGAATTTTATATAACTCATTTTGTCGTGCAACGCCTTGCAAATTTTTAACACATTCTCTCTTACAAAATTTTGGAAGTTTATCTTCAACAAATGCAATTAATTTTCCTCTCAATAACGACACAATAACGACACAATAACAACACAATAACGACACAATAACAACACAATAACGACACAATAACAACACAATAACGACACAATAACAACACAATACCGACACAATAACGACACAATACCGATACAATAACAACACAATAACGACAATAACAACACAATAACGACGCAATAACAGCACAATAACGACACGATAACAAAACAATAACGACAAAATAACAACACAATAACTACAAAATAACGACACAATAACAACACAATAACGATACAATAACAACACAATAACGACACAATAACGACACAATACCGACACAATAACGACACAATACCGACACAATAACGACACAATAACGACACAATAACAACACAATACTGACACAATAACGACACAAAAACAACACAATAACGACGCAATAACAACACAATAACAACACAATAACAACACAATACCGACGCAATAACGACACAATAACAACACAATAACGACACAATAACAACACAATAACAACACAATAACAGCACAATAACGAAACAATAGCAACACAATACCGGCACAATAACGACACAAAAACCACACAATAACGACACAATAATAACACAATAACGACACAATAACGACACAATAACAACACAATAACGACACAATAACAACACAATAACAACACAATAACACAATAACAACACAATAACAACACAATAACGACACAATAACAACACAATAACAACACAATAACAAAACAATAACAAAACAATAACGACACAATAACAACACAATAACGACACAATAACAACACAATAACAACACAATAACAACACAATAACAACACAATAACGACACAATAACGACACAATAACAACACAATACCGACACAATAACGACACAATCATGAGCCAAACGACTGACGCAGTCTCCGCTCACTGTCTCCTCAGCGCCGCAATCTGCCTCCCAATATCCCGCCATCTGTCCCTGCCCTCATCTATACTGCAATCTTATTGCTATTCCCAGTGTAGTCTCAATAATAATCTCCAGTGCAGTCCCCAAAGTAATCTCCAGTGCAATCCGTACATTAATCTCAAGTGCAGTCTCCATAGTTATTTCCATTGTAATATCCTCATTAATTTTTATTGTAATCTCCACAATAATATCCACTGTAATATCCACAGTAATCTCCAGTGTAATATTCACAGTAATCTTCAGTGTGATATCCACAGAAGTCTTCACTGTGATATTCGCGGTAATCTCCATTGTAATATCCACAGAAATCTCCAGTACAATATCCGCAGTAATCTCCACTGTAATGTTTGCAGTAATCTCCAGCGTAATCTCCACAGTAATATCCAGTAATCACCTCCACAGTTACTCGTGTACTGTCTCCACGGTGGTCTTATCTACAATCTTCATTGTAATTGCTTGGCAATCATTGAATTAATATCTTCAGTACAATCTCCTATGTAATCTCCTTTCCCATGTTCTTTTTAAATATCTAAAAAATTCTTATTTTACAAGATCGATTGGAATGTACGCAGCAATCCCCAGAACAATCTCTATAGCAATCCCTCTGGCAATTAAAAGTATGATGTAAACTAATCTCTACATTGCAATTTCAAATGTGAGCTTCTAACAAATTTGAGCAGTATTTTTCAACGAAATTTCCAGAGTTGATCTCGGTACTTTGTCAATTTCAATCTCCAGAAGAAAATATCGGAAATAAGTTCCAGGAACGTCCGCAGAAATTTTGGTAGTAATACTTATGGATTGAAAAACAATAGAAATAATTTCCAAAGTAATGTCCGTAGAAATTTCGGGAGTAATACCTAATGAAATAGAAAAACAACAGAAATAATGTCCAAAGTAATGTCCGCAGATATTTCGGTAGTAATACCTAATGGAATGAAAAAAATAAACGGAAATAATTTCCAAAGTAATGTCTGCAGAAATTTCGGTAGTAAAGTCTTTGGAATGGATATCGTGCGTGATCTCCGTTATGATTTCCGCCAGTTTACGAGTAGCGTCAGTGTGTTCTATAATTGTGGTTTTAGATGTTATTATACTCAAAGAGACATGTATAAAAAGCAAAACATCCGTAGGAATACATAACCTACCCAATACTTACCTGATTCTTCCCTTTAATTAAGGAACATCTACTAAACACCTACCTAATTCTACTCTGATGCTAGAGAAACTTTCACGAAACATCAACATGGTCCTGTTTTCCAAACACAAAAGACAATCTGCTAGACTTTATTCTTGCCACGAGCCTCGGAAATATGTATCTCTTCAACATCTAGAGTACTGGTACTTTAAATTTACCTCAGAAGGATTTACCTTATCCTCACACTTCATTGTACACACTCGTTAACTAAATATCTTCATTGTACTTCCTTTATACCTCACACACATTTACTGAACCCCATTCTATTTCCCTTATTTCTCACAAACATCTACTGAACCCCATTGCACTTCCATTATATCTCACAAACATCTACTGAACCCCATCGTACCTCCCTTATATCTCACAAACATCTACTGAACCCCATCGTACCTCCCTTATATCTCACAAACATCTCCTGAAACCCGTTGTACTTCCTTTATACCTCACAAACATCTACTGAACCCCATTGCACTTCCATTATACCTCACAAACATCTACTGAACCCCATCGCACCTCCCTTATACCTCACAAACATCTACTGAACCCCATTGTACTTCCTTTATACCTCACAAACATCTACTGAACCCCATCGTACCTCCCTTACACCTCACAAACATCTACTGAGCCCCATTGTACTTTCCTTACACCTCACAAACATTTACTATAAACACCTTCAGTGTACTCCCCTTGGTCAAAGAATGCATTTTCAAAATACCTCCCGTGTTCTTTCCCAAGCAAATTATTTCACGAACTTAACACTCAGCTCTCGTTTTTTTTACTACCGAGCAATTGCATTTCCTGCCGCCTTCCCTGTTTTCTACCGCTGCTTCAAACCTTAACTGCATCAGCAGAAGATTTTATTCCTAGCTTTCTTTTAACATCTTTGCTGTGATTGTTTCCCTTTTATACTGTTTTTTTTTCTTTTTCTAATTCTATTTAGTTTTTACTTTCGAAGAATTCTCCTCACTACATTCCCGCACTGTCCTCACTACACTCGCACTCCCTTCACGCCACCTACCCTTCCCTCACTCCACCCACACTCCCCTCTCTCCACTCCCGCACTCTCCTCACTACAATCCCGTACTCCCCTCACTCCACCCCCACTCCCCTCACTCCACTTTACAATTCCGCCAAAATAAAAGCAACTCTAAGCTCCGCAATTTCCGCTGCCTCGAGACACACTCGAGACGATCCTTTGAATTTTTAAAGTCTTTCATAAACACGAAAAGTTCTTTCGTTTCAAAAGACTGAATTAAAGCCTCAGCCCAACAAAAAGGATAGAAAATTAAAACTCAGGAACTTGACTTTTTGTGGCTTCTTCCCTCGCGATGCGAGCGTCCAAACGAAATGTAGCGAAAAAAGGATTAGAAAATGTTCAATTTGATTTGGAGGTAACGCAGTCTCGATATTCACATGTCCTATATCGTCGCCATTTCCCCATCTGCCGTCTCTGTTTTCACAGGTTTTATTCTTTGCTTTCCCCATTTTTACAGGTTTTGTTACTGTATTCCCAATTTTCACGGCTTTTGTTGATTGCATTCCCCATTTTCACAGATTTTGTTCCTTTCATTTCCCATTTTCAAAGGTTTGGTTCAGTTCGTCCCCATTTTCAAATGCTCGATTCATTTCCTCCCCATTTTCACAGGTTTGGCTCAAAACTGTCATACCTTCACAGGCTCAACTAATTGACCCCTAATAGGTTCAGCTATTTCATCCAACCCATTTTCACAGCATCACTCACATTTCTCCTAGTTTTACATGTTAGTTCCCTCTCCATTTTCACAGAGTTCCCAGTATCGTTTCTGCTTTCACAGATTTGTTTCATTTCGTCTACGTATTCACAAGTCCAGAAAAAGTTACTCCATTTTAACAGGGTTAGTGAACTAAATTCCTATTGAACTAAATTTTCATTAAACTAAATTCCAATTTACCTATATTTTCTTTTAACTTAATTCGAATTTAAATGAATTCGCATTTAACTAAATTTTCATTTAACTAAATTCGCATTTAACTAAATTTACATTTAACAAAATGCCCATTTAACTAAATTCGCATTTAGCTAAGTTTTCATTTAACTAAATTCGCATTCAAATATATTTGCATTTAACTAAATTGGTATTGAATTTTTTTTATAGTTTTTTCCTTTCGTATACGAGTTCACAAGTCTAAGTAAAGTTACCACATTTTCACAGATTCAGTTAACTTAATTCGCTTTTTCACTGTTTCAGTTGACTTGATTCGCTTTTTCACTGTTTCAGTTGACTTAATTCGCTTTTTCACTGTTTCAGTTGACTTAATTCGCTTTTTCATTGGTTCAGTTGACTTAATTCGCCTTCTCATTGGTTCAGTTAACTTAATTCGTATTTGCATTGGTTCGGTTAACTTCGCACTTTCACAGGTTCAGTTAACTTCGCACTTTCACAGGTTCGGTTAACTTCGCATTTTCACAGGTTCAGTTAACTTCGCACTTTCACAGGTTCAGTTAACTTCGCACTTTCACAGGTTCAGTTAACTTCGCACTTTCACAGGTTCAGTTAACTTTGTCCATATTTTCACGGGCTGAATTTATTCACTGAATGACACAACTCTTCCAGAAAAATCCGCGTTATTGCATGAGTATGATGTGTTATTATTACTCACATTTACGAGTCATGATAACCTGAAAAAGAAATTATTAACGGGTTCTCATTGAGCTTCGGCATCAAGACACACTCCGAAACATTATTATAATTTTCTTTGCATCATTTTCTTATGTTTTTCTTTTGAATGCTCTAGGACGACCGGATTCGTTTTGCCTAAGGCAAATTTAAATGCCATTATATCCTTATGATACCTTCAAATTACATTCTCGCATGTTTTATGCATGCTACTTATTTTGACTTTTTGAATCTCACATTTTGCATCCCACCACACACATTGGAAATATGCGATCGCATCTCAGCGATTTCTTTACAAACCTATGCAAGGATTATTTAAATATTATACAAAAAATCGTGACCATCACGGCAAAACTTACATTTGTCACTGCAGATTTTTTATTCAACCTAATTAAATGGAAGTAAATTTGCAACTAAAAGCACGTTCTAACACATTCATGTGCGAAACATAGGCAGGCTTAAACAGCTTCTTTAAATAAACTCAAGGAATAACCACAACAGACACAGGCTTATTTAAACAAACCCAAGAAATAAATAGAAAGAACGCAGGCTTGTTAAAAAAGCGCAAAGAATAAGCACAGGCTTCTTTAATTAAACAAACACTAGGAACAAACACAACAAACACAGGCTTATTTAAACAAACACAAGGACCAAACACAACAAACACAGGGTTCTTTAATTAAACAACCACAAGCAACAAACACAATAAACACAGGCTTATTTAAACAAACACAAGCAACAAACGCAATAAACACAGTCTTATTTAAACAAACACAAGCAACAAACACAATAAACACAGGCTTATTTAAACAAACACAAGCAACAAACACAATAAACACAGGCTTATTTAAACAAACACAAGCAACAAACACAATAAACGCAGGCTTATTTAAACAAACACAAGCAACAAACACAATAAACACAGGCTTATTTAAACAAACCCATGGAACAAACGCAATAAACACCGGCTTTTTTAAACAAACACAATAAATACAGGCTTGGTTCACTTAATATAAGAAACAAACACAATAAACACAGACCTGTTGAAAAAACATAACAAACACAGGCATGTTTAAACAAACACAAGAAACAAACATGACAAACACAGGCTTGTTTAGACAAACACGAGAGACAATATCGTTGCGTTTATCAAAGAAGGGATGCAGAACCCTCGACGTCTGCGATCTTCTTAGGAGCACGAGAAACAAGGGAAATGTTTTATAAGTTGTTCAAGGACCCTTTTTGCTCCAAAACTTATTCTGGGACCCATTCAGGCGGAAACTTATTTTCTGACCCGTTGAGGGGAAAAACTTTTGCTTTGACCCATTGAGGGGAAAAGTTATTCTTTGACCCTTTTAAGGTAAAGTTCTCGGGACCCATTGAGAGAGAAGTAAGTTGCTGTGTCGCTAGGGACCGCCATTCTGTGGTCATGCTTTCTATGGATATTCCTTGGAAAGCTCGCCTTGAAATTACATACCCTGAATATCTCCCTCAAGTTGAAAGAGTTTCTTAGAAATTGTATTTGGTCAAGTGGAGTCTTCGAGGGTTTGAATTTTGAAATTTTATTTCGCATCTGAAATTGGAGATTTTGTTTCGTATTTGAAATTTGAAATTTTGTTTTGCATTTGAAATTTGAAATTTTGTTTCGCATTTGAAACATTGAAGACTTTTGAGGTAGAACAACCCACTAGGAGAACTATATGACTCAGCCAATATTTCTTAGGAAACTTCAAGCTTTAATTTACAGTTTTAATTTAAGAGTGAAATGTGAAAAAATTCGCCGTCTTGCATAGCTGAATGGAAACTTGGTGAGGTTATATCGAAAAATGATAAACGAAAAGAAATTGAAAAAATAAAAATGAGAGTGGATCGTTTAAAAATATGATCGAGTGAAGGAATTAGTTTGGAAAGTAAATATTTAAAAATACTCAGAAGTTACTAACATATGTATAGGGTGTGCCAAAACAGTGTACACTCTTTATTTTGAGAGAACTTGTCTATTCTTCGGAGGAGCTGAGTACGACCACTCTCACAAAGCTGAGGTCTTTCTGGTTGAACAAGCGTCATTTTATTCAATCATAGTCTTCACAATCCAAATGTAAGCTGTGATCACCGTAGCCGAGGGGTTAAGAACGCACGCCCTTCACAGGAAGGGTCGGCAGTTCGAATCCCGGCAGTGCTGCCCGGTGATTCTCTCCTTTGGGAAAAGGGAGAACTCAGCCACAATTTCCCACTCTACCCAGGTGTCAGAGATGGGTACCGGCTTGACCGGGGGTAACCATCATTGTGTCCTTGTGTTGGTTATAAGGCATTTAAAAAATCAACGTACAAGATGATATGTATCAGGCTTGACTGGAATAAAACATCCTTCTTCTATTTCGTGTTTGAGGTAATCCAGACCGCCCTCTGTTCCAGATATGGAGATTTCCTTTTGTTTTTCACATCCGAGAGTCATGCAAACAGTTATCCGAGTGTTTGCAAATCCATAAAACCTGAAGAACCACGTTTTTGTTTGAGCGTTGAGTTAGTGCATATAATTTTTTCCACGAGTAATTACCGTTGGAATTAAGTTAGCTGACAAATTATTTTAAGGTGAAGAGGAAGAAAAAGTCGAAAAGTAGACCATTAAATGCTACATTAGGGTAACACAGATGTTTTCCTTCTTTCCGATAGTGAATTTTATTTCCTCTGCGAAATAGAAAATAAGTTCTTACAATTCGAAAACCGCACTTTTCGTCATATAAGTCCATTCTGGTGTCATTTTCATTCTTTTGCATTGAACTTAACCGCCAAACCCGAGAGATTATCATTCGTCACCACCATGTTGTACACGCACCACCAACAGTTGTACACGCACCACCAACCGCTGTACACGCACCACCAACAGTTGTACACGCACCACCAACCGTTGTACACGCACCACCAACCGTTGTACACGCACCCCCAACAGTTGTACACGCACCACCAACAGTTGTACACGCACCACCAACAGTTGTATACGCACCACCAATAGTTGTACACGCACCACCAACAGTTGTACACGCACCACCAACAATTGTATACGCACCATCAACAGTTGTACACGCACCACCAACATGTTGTACACGCACCACCAACATGTTTTACACGCGCCATCAACAGTTGTACACGCACCACTTACTATTTACGAGTATTCTCGTATTAATTATCGACTTGTACATACATACACTTATCTCTACACTCTGCATACGCTCTAGATGGGGACGTTTGAGGTGAGTACGTGAAAGGAAGATAAACTCTTTTTAACCAACTAGATGGAAAATACACTCATTCGAGCGAGAAGGAAAATACACTCATTCGAGCGAGAAGGAAAATACACTCATTCGAGCGAGAAGGAAAATACACTCATTCGAGCGAGAAGGAAAATACACTCATTCGAGCGAGAAGGAAAATACACTCATTCGAGCGAGAAAGAAAATACACTCATTCGAGCGAGAAGGAAAATATACTCATTCGAGCGAGAAGGAAAATACACTCATTCGAGCGAGAAGGAAAATACACTCATTTTGAGCGAGGAGGAAAATATACGAGAAGGAAATGATTCTTTTCTGAGCGAGAGGGAAAAGATACTTTTTTGAGCGAGAAGGATATTATACGAGAAGGAAAATATGCGAGAAGAAAAATATACGAGAAGGAAAATATCCGAGAAGTAAAACATACGAGAAGTAAAATATACGAGAAGTAAAATATACAAGAAGGAAAATATCCGAGAAGTAAAATATACGAGAAGGAAAATATACGAGAAGTAAAATATACGAGAAGGAAAATATACGAGAAGTAAAATATACGAGAAGTAAAATATACGAGAAGGAAAATATACGAGAAGTAAAATATCGCTTTCCTCCTCGTATATTTTACTTCTCCCCGCGACTGATCCTTGTCTCGTCCAACAAAACGCAGGTCGTCAGGCAAAGCTGTCTCGTGAGCGCAGAAGGCATGCAAACTTTCCGCATCGCCTTGATGCGCCATGCCCAGGCTTTCAATGCAATTTATTGGGCAGAAGAGCCGGCTGTGTAAGTTCTTCAGTCGACTTGGCTGACGTATATGATGTTTTTTCTGGGCGAAATTGGTATGTTTTTGTTTTTAGAAGCTGAAAGCTGTTTTTTTTTTGTAATAAATACGTATGGTGGCCAAGTCGACAGAATTTTTTTGCTCCACGGCGTAAATTATTCTAAAATTTTCCCCTTGAGAAGTCTAAAAGCTTCATGATTCTCACATAGTAACTGTTTTTGATCCTGGTTGGTGCAAAATGCGGCCTTTCACATTGGGTTAAATTTTCATAAATTTACCCTAGATGTGCTACAAAGAACGATTTCAGAAAACTTGTTTCTAAAACTGAATTGAGACTTTTCTCCGTCGAGTCATTCAACACTTTTATCTAGTAGCGCAATACTTTAGAAAAATTTACTCCACCATTTTGAATGTTGACACGCTTGTCACGTTCAAAGAAATTTTGACACACTTCGGTGTGTCAAAAATTCTTAGGTGTGACACTCATGGGTGTGTCAAACGATTAATAGCGAAAATCTTAAAAAAACATGACATGAAAACATGGAACCAAGCGCTTGGGGATGGTAAATCATATATTCACGTTTCACATTGTGATTTTTCTTATTTTCAGTCAGTGAAACTAATGGTGGGAATAAACTAATACGATACTGAAATCTTAAGATATTTGCTATTCTTTTAAATTCTCAGATATTAACAATCAATCCGTATGTTAACAGGCTAGTATTAGAAAGTTAAACATTCATATGAAGTAGCACAGACCTGTGCTTAGTCATAGGTAGGAGACTTATGTGTCTTCCGTTGACTCACAAAAGTGTGCCACAATGCCTAAATTAATGTTGTAAACTGACGACACACTTTCGTGCTTCGGTTTTGTGACGAAATTTTTCTCCGCGTTCTCTTCAATCATTCCTAGTGAACTCCTGGTGAAAACCATGATCAGTAAAATGAAAAATAGAATAAGTGGCGCGCCAAAAAAATTTTGATGTGGCCCAAAACCAATAAATATTGATAAACCTAGAGATACACTACACTGTTATTCATGGAACTGAAGATATACCACTCTTCTGTTGACAAAACTAAATATATACTACTCTCCTATTCATAAATCAAGAGATATACTACTCTCCTATTGATAAAACTAAAAATATACAACTCTCCTATAAGCAAAATGCATTTCTTCCGTCCAGCCAAGTCGTATACGAACTGATTGAGTAAACTAATTCTCTCTGATTTAAGGATTAACTTTAACAAAACCTTAACTTTCAAAGAGCATATTTTGTGTTCTTGTACTAAAATATGTAAATGAATTGGAATTCTCCTTATGATAGAAAATATCATACATGAACAAGCTCTACCAATATTATATGGGCCATTGGTCCGTTTGTTTTTACAACACATATTTAAAAATTGGCATGGGCTGATCAAAATGAAACTAGAGTACTTTTTTTTAACAAAAGAAGAGATGTGGGATTTCTCTCGGTGTGCGATGAAAAACTTGAAAGTTATGTCGATATAAAAAAGCGATTCAAATGCCTAGGAATGAGTAAGCTCTATGATTTCTATTAACTTTTCGATGTGATTGCACGTCTAAAGCTTCCATTTATGAGCGCGATAGAGGTCTTGAGCAATAATAACTTCTCAAACTGCCAATCACGGTCACTTAACTAGGAATTTATACAAATTCATAATCCCTTACAATTACAAAAGCTGAACTGAATACAGTTTCTAATTAATTGATGCGGAACTCGACACCTTTTAACTTCCCTGAGAGAAACTATAACGGAGTTTTTAAAAGGAGTCTTAGACGAGATTTCATGTCATGGTATTGAGGAAGCGAGGTGTTGAAAATTTGCAGTATCTTCCTTATTAGAAGGTTTACAATGATAGGTTAATTGTTCTGAAATAAAACTAATCTTAAAAATAATTTTTGAGTACCAAGTTTTCGCTTCACAGATAAAATCCTATTGTGAACTAATTTCTTAATCTATTCTATAATCTATTTTACTACAGAATTGTTTTAATTTCCCATATTATTTCAGTCCTGTGCACGTTTAAATAAGTGTTTTACTCTAAATACATTTGTGCGTGGTCAGGTTTCCACAGGACGCCTCAATTAAAAGGCCCTTAACATAGTCTCACCTACCAGATTTGATTATTTCATTATTTTTTATCAAATTTTGGGTACTCATTATTTCCGTATCATGAATTTTCATCAAATTTTGGTTACTCATTATTTAGATAGCATGAACTTTCATCAAATTCTGGTTACTCGTTATTTCCATATCATGAATTTTCATCAAATTTTGGTTACTCATTATTTAGATAGCATGAACTTTCATCAAATTCTGGTTACTCGTTATTTCCATATCATGAATTTTCATCAAATTTCGGTTACTCACTGTTTGCATAGCATGAATTTTCAATAAACGATCATCGGAATTCCTCGAATCATCTGCTTTCATCTCCAATGACCTCTACGAGTTCACAGAGTTCCAGGAAATTATTTTCAGGAAGAAATAAGTTCAACACGAAGCTAATTTCATCATCTCGATCTACAGTAATTAATAGAGCAATTGTTCGAGGGTAAATTAATGTAAAATCAGCTGAGCGTTCCAGAATAAACGCTACTTTGAATCAATTATTATGTATCAACATTCCAATCATTATTTTTTTTTTCATCAAACTTAAGGAAGGGATACACTTAGAACGGTGACTGATCGTTTGCTAATGTCATTATTGAAATGGAAGGACATTGATAAAAAAGCATAATTGAAACCAGGGAAATGGATGCATGCAATCACGGAACAGAAATACACATCCCAATTTCTAGAGAAATTTCCGCGATGACCACAAATACAACAGATTCTCAAAGTATGTTTAGTTGAAAATAGCGTTAATCATTAGGATGCCCTAGCAGTCCCTGAACTTATTTGGTCCCAAAAGTAGCTATCCTCAAATGTGACCATTGTAATAGACTTGAAAACAATAACCGTTGTATCGCTTGTGGTAAATAAAATTTTTTAAATTGTTCATAATTTGAGAGAGAATGTAACAATTTTTAATGGTTAATGAATGCTTCGTCTAGAGAAAAATTACTAGTGTAAGATGCCGGCTAAGTCTGAAAATGCTCTTTCCAAACTATCGACAGTTCGAGAGCCAAGCAGAGACCTGTACAGACGAAACATCGTCTAAGAATGAACATCATCTACTTCAAATATCGAGTATCAAATATCAACTCCAAATACCAAATATCAAACAGAACGCCTGAGGGAAAATATAGTTGACGAAAAATACTTCGAGAAAAAGCACTGACTCGAAACAAAAGGACACTATTCTAGTTTTAATTTTCATCGATGCACATTGTTATGATTTCTTAATTGCTATTATTTTTTATGCATTCATTAATTAAAACATCAGTGAAAAATTCGAAATGCGCGTTTAGCTCACCCCAAAAAAAAAGATTGTTCTGTTTGCTCAGATGCCAGAGCTGGGGCACTTGACCATCTGCTACACGATGTCGACCGTCAGCCGTTGCAATATTGGAATATTTCCCGTTGAAGTGTTGGAATATTTCCCGTTGGACTATTGGAATATTTTCCGCTGAAATGTTGGAATATTTCACATTGAAATTTAGGAATATTTCCCGTTGACGTGTTGGAATATTTCCCGTTGAAGTGTTGGAATATTTCCCGTTGGAATGTTGGATTATTCCTTTGGAAAACAGCCGTTAGAATATGTTCTAGTCGGGAATTTTCAAGAGAAAATGAGGAAAAAATTTATGGAATAAATGGAAGTTCGATTTTACAGAAACTTTCTGTTTCTGGGTCTTCAAAACAAGCGATGAAATATTTCTTAAGGGAAATTATGCAGGAAAACGAAGAAATTGATTGCGAAATTCTTCTCAAATTGATCTTAAAATCGTAAAAGTAGTGAAGTGTATCATTTTGAAAGATCGCTCGTCTCCAGCTCAGGGAATGAAGAACAAAAGCTAACTGCATTGAAGGGAGTGTCCTAGAATAAGAACCTCAAACAACAAGAAAAAATATCATTGATAAATGAATAATAAAAAATGAAATAAAATTCTGTTGGTTATACACATCACGAAGAAAGTTCTGCTTCTACTGTTATTTATTTTTTTTTGCTGCAGCTTTTCCTAAAAAATTCTTTTTCTTGTTCTTCTTTCTTGACAGTTAAATTTAGCGTCTACTTTGCTCCAGGTTATTTGGTATTCTTCTTATGTTATTTTATTAACATTATCATTTTTATTCTAATGTTTCACAATATTCAAATATTCTTAAAATATGCCAATAATATAATATCACTACTATCATACATTTATTATTTGTATATTATATGGAATAAATGAAAATACGATTTAATAATGTAAAATTCTAATGAACTTTCAAATTTCATTATTTTTCTTTGTTCTTGTTCATCTGTGCACAGGAAGTATCATCATTTTTTGATGAGATATTCCCCATTTCTGCAGAAATACTCACCATTTTCTGCTAAAACGCTCGCAATTTTCTGCTAAAACGCTCACTCTTTTTGGCTAAAAAGTCAACCATTTTTTCCGAAATTCTCACAATTTTCAACAAATAGGCTCACCATTTTTTAGAAAAAAAAGGCTCATCTTTTTTCAAGGGTTGACCATTTTTGCTAACCAAACACAATATTTATTTGATATTTACCGTCTGCAAAAGAGCTCACCATTTTCTAAAACGAGTAAGCATTTCCTGCGAAGGAATTCACTCTTTTTGCAAAGAAATTCACAATTTTATTATAATGTGGCTCACCATTTTCTGCATAAAGGCTCACCATTTTACTGCGATCATGATGCTCCTTTTCTAAACGAAACAGAATAGTCTTTTCGGGAAAAAGTCTCACATGTGAACCTAATGTTGAATTCATTACATCTGTTCACAGAAAACATTCAGGAGGAACAATACTGCTATTTACAGGAAGCAGATATTATTTTTGTTTACAGGACATAAAAGTATTCTCTGTTTACAGGATGCAAATATTATCTCTGTTCACAGGATATACATAATACCGTTTTTTACATTGTTTTCGCTGGCGTGAGGCAGTTTCATCAGCTGCGCTTGCGAGAACTAAATCTGATTTTCAGACTGTAAAAGTTAAATCTATTTTCACCATCTTATCTGCACGCCCTGCAAAACTACAGCGCAAGAGCTGGATCGAACCTGGGATCATTTCACTCAGAGAGTAACGTTTTATCCTTGAGTCATGAAGCTAGAGTTTTGGTGCAAACACGTACGTAAGACGTACGTGTACACACAAAATGTAGAAAGAGACAATAAGCTTTCTTAAGGTCAACGAAGCATGCAGTTTATGAGGCGCTAGTCAAAAGAGGAGCCGGACTGCGAAATGGGTGAGAAGAGAAAAGATTTCCCCGGACGGCCAGCTTATGCACAGGTTCCGGTCCCGCCAACCTACGGACCGGCCTATTCCGGGGGTTCTTGATCGACTGAGTCGCGGTACTGAGAGAAAAGAAAAAAGCTAAAACCATTTATTTCCAAAAAAGTTGGTGCAAAAAATATCACTGGTTGGTCTTTAAAGTGTCTCAAGACAAAGTTCCTTAGTTGATACATTATGAACGTGGGTGTCGTCCTACCCATGTGGCCTGCGGTGACAAAGGCAGGGCGCAAAATGGCCTACTGAAGACGAAGAAGCAACTCTGTCTGCATGGAGGTGCTGAGGTGAAAATCCGGTGGTTGCGCTGGATGGTGATGACCATCACATTTTTGCAGTTCATAGTGATGACCGTTGCCTGGATGCGGTTGATGATGATGTTGACGATCGCGTGGTTGCGCTTGATGATGACGACCATAGCGCAGTAGCGGTTGATGCTAATGATGACTATTGCGTGATTATGGTTACTGAAGAGTAAAGAACCTGAGGAAAAGAACCATACAAAATTAAGCAGCTCAATAATCCCGTTCTCGCTTCCCTTCTCCAAACGATTGTCATTGTGTTCATTGATCTTTACTTGGAAAGCATGTGTAAATTTCACTCAAAATTACGATGGATCACTTTATTTCACACCTTCTTGACTTCATTATCGTAATCCCATAATATTTTACAGCTCTGGAATTTCCGTTTGTTTTGACAATGAATAAGAAAATCATTTCAACTATTTCTTCATGAGACGTCAGTTGCGTGCTGCAGATCATCTGAGATCGGAGCAACGAATCCGTCACAGTTCAGGTACCCGGAACAGATTAATTTCCGGAAATATAAGAGATGTTAGGAATAGATCGTCTTCCCGGAACAGATCAGTCGCCTGTAATATTTAGATTAATTGCTTGGAATCAATTGCTTCCAGTGTTGGTCAACTACTGTACGTGTTCATACAAAATTCAACGTGAATAATGTATCCAAATATTCGCCAATAATGTGTTACAATACTTGCTAATGATGTTTAAGTATTTTGGCCATCAATTTGTTAAAATATTAGCCAAAAAAGTGTCGAGAAATCGGTCAATTGTAAGTTAAAATAAGAGCCAATAATATGCAATAAAATTTTAAAACTGTGTTAAAATGGGGAATAAAGTATTGGTTAATAATACTGTGTTAAAATCTTTGTCAGAAATATTTGAAAATTTTGGTCAATAACCTGGAATGAATCAATTGCCTGGAACAGTTCAGTCGCCTGGAATAGATCCTTTGCCTATGGTCAATCTGTTGCCTGGAATAGATCCCTTGCCTGTTGTCCATCTGTTGCCTGGAATATATCCCTTGCGTGTAGTCGATCTGTTGCCTGGAATAGATCCCTTGCCCGTAGTCTATCCGTTGCCTGGAATAGATCCCTTGCCCGTAGTCTATCCGTTGCCTGGAATAGATCCCTTGCCCGTAGTCTATACGTTGCCTGGAATAGATCCCTTGCCCGTAGTCTATCCGTTGCCTGGAATAGATCCCTTGCCTGTAGTCGATCCGTTGCCTGGAACAGATCCCTTGTCCGTAGTCTATCCGTTGCCTGGAATAGATCCCTTGCCCGTAGTCGATCTGTTGCCTGGAATAGATCCCTTGCCTGTAGTCCATATGTTGCCTGGAATCCATCCCTTGCCTATAGTCAATCTGTTGCCTGGAATAGATCCCTTGCCTGCAGTCGATCTGTTGCCTGGAATAGATCCCTTGCCTGTAGTCGATCTGTTGCCTGAAATAGATCTCTTGCCTGTAGTCCATCTGTTGCCTGGAATATATCCCTTGCCTGTAGTTGATCTGTTGCCTACAATACATCCCTTGCCTGTAGTCCATCTGTTGCCTGGAATGAATCCCTTGCTTTTAGTCCATCTGTTGCCTGGAATATATATCTTGCCTGTAGTTGATCTGTTGCCTGGAATAGATCCCTTGCCTTCAGTCGATCTGTTGCCTGGAATAAATCCCTTGCCTGTAGTTGATCTGTTGCCTGGAATAAATCTCTTGCCTGTAGTCGATCTGTTGCCTGGAATAAATCCCTTGCCTGTAGTTGATCTGTTGCCTGAAATAGATCCCTTGCCTGTAGTTCATCTGTTGCCTGGAATATATCCCTTGCCTGTAGTTGATCTGTTGCCTGCAATACATCCCTTGCCTGTAGTTCATCTGTTGCCTACAATACATCCCTTGCCTGTAGTCCATCTGTTGCCTGGAATGAATCCCTTGCTTTTAGTCCATCTGTTGCCTGGAATATATCCCTTGCCTGTAGTCGACCTGTTGCCTGAAACAGATCAGTGGCCTGGAATGAGATCTGGAACAAATGTTCGATACAAGACGCAAATAAATTCCTCCCATTCCCGATGCTGGAATTAAAAAGACTTGGAATCGGTGTCAGGAAAGTTTCCTTGGAGTCGGTCTTTGTTGTTCAATAAAGCAGTCAGGCGACAGATGAGTGTCGCTTGGGAGAAGCGGGAGGGGAACCCCCTTAGTGGGGGTCACATTAAAGAAAGGCTTTCTTCCTTACTTGAGTTAAAGAGAGCTTTAACTGTATTAAAGAGGGAAAATTTCAGTACTTAAGGCAGACCTTTTCTTGCTTTTATGAGGCAAAATTTCCTTAACTGTGTTAAAAAGGAAAAATTTCAGTACATAAGGCAGACCCTTTCACGCTTTAAGAAACAGAATTTCTTTACCTGAAATAGAGCTTTAACCGTGTTCCCTGGGAAAAATTTCTGTTCTTGAGATAGACCTTTTCTCCCTTTGAAGAGGCGAAATTTTAGTTGGTTTGACAGACCTTTTCTCTCTTCGAAGAGGCAAAATATTGGTAGTTGAACCAGACCTTCTCCTCGCTTTGAAAGAACAAAACTTTAACAGCTTAGATAGACTTTTCTCGCTATGAAGAGGCGAAATTTTAGTAGTTTAGACTGACATTTTCTTGCTTTGGAAAAGCAAAATTTTAGTACTTTAGACAGATTTTTTCTAACTTTGATGAGACAAAATTTTAGTAATTGAGACAGACTTTTTAAGCTTTGAAGAAACAAATTTATCTACCTGAGAAAGAGCTTATCCCGTGTTACACTGTAGTTCACAAAATTTCCGTAGTTGAGAAAAACTCATGCCTTGTTAAAGGTGGCGACATTTCTGTACTTCAGAGAGTGCTTATCCTGCTTTAAAAGAATAAAACCCTGCGAAAAATGCAAGAATTTAAAGTGCTCTCCGTGCCGAATATTTATGAGCGAAGGACCCATGCTTTGGAGGTCGCATTTTGATGTGATGGGCTGCGTACAT
>JACJUY010006029.1:14562-25835 GCA_014220935.1 Platorchestia sp. MABIK | reverse complement strand
GTTGCGTAAATGTTGGAAGTGTTGCGTAAATGTTAGAAGTGTTGCGTAAATGTTAGAAGTGTTGCGTAAATGTTAGAAGTGTTGCGTAAATGTTGAAGTGTTGCGTAAATGTTGAAGTGTTGCGTAAATGTTGAAGTGTTGCGTAAATGTTGAAGTGTTGCGTAAATGTTGCGTAAGTGGGCGGTGGACTGAGCAGCAAATGTTTGAAGTGTGGCGTAAGTAGCGCGCGGAGGTCAATTGCTTCACTGATCTCATCACGTTGACTACGAAGTGGTACTTGTGTGTACCACTAGGAATGTTGCTCATTTTCGACAGGCTACGTAGTGGTACCTATGTGCACCACTAGGAATATCGCTCCTCTAAATTGCAACTCTACAGCCATACGGCGATAGCAGAAAAGAAATTCACCCTGCATATAGAAAGGATAAACTGGGGAATATCTAATACACCGATGAAACGTCTTCCCAGTCTGACTTTTCACCGCCTGCATTCATGTTTTTCGCCGCCTAAGCGATTTAATCGATTAAATCGCGTAGGCGGCGAAAAGTTAGACTGGGTTTGTAGCGTCTTCGGTGGTGAAACGTCGTATGTAATAATAATGATAGTAATAATGGTAATAATAATAACTATAGGAATACTGCTCATTTTCGTGCGTAGAAAATCAGTTATTTCAACACATGTTTTAAAAATAGATTTTTGCACAAAAGCTAGAATGTTATTACGTAATTGTTATTAGGCAATTATCATTATAAATATTATGCGTTTATCATTGTTAATATAATTGTGCAATTATTAGGCAATCATCATTTTCGTGCTAGTATGAATGCGTAGCAAATCAGTAATTTATTCGCATTTTATCTAAATAGATTTTAGCGTAAAGGGTAGAATATTACATACAATTATAATTTGCACACTTCTTAGATGGGATCAATTTGTATTCAGTTAGTAAAGGCGGTTTTTCCACTCTGTTACGTTCAACCCGACCTACACAACCGTTGCAACAGCGCCTATGTAGCGAACATGTTAAAAGAACGGCTTGAGTGAGGAATTACCTTCTCTTTTGGTGCTGAATTACCGTCAAATGTGAAGAGTTTTTAAAAGCTAAAGACTTATTATATAACGACTTACAGTAACGATTTATTAGAACTATAATTTGCCTGTAAAAATTGATTTTAAATATGGGTTCGAGAGTGTGTCCCAATTTCTTACGATTCCCCTGTTTTGGTGGGAGGATAACATCGAAATGAATTTCAGTCATCATTAGCGTATTATAAATGAGAAAAATAGAGATTTCCACTCGTGATGTAGTGGTCAGGCATCCTGACTACAGGACTGGAGTAGGGACGTGTAGACCAAGCGAGCAAGCAAGAAACTTTGAAATATTGTGTGTTATTGTTGTGTTTAAATCATGCATAATTGTATAAAAAATAATGTTTTATTCCAATCAAGCCTGAGACAAATCACCTTGCACATTAGTGCTTCAAATGCCTCATAACTAACACCTGGATGCAGTGACGGCTACCCCCGGTCAAGCCGGTACCCATTTCCGACACCTGGGTAGAGTGGGGATTTGCGGCCGAGTTCTCCCTTTTCCCAACGGGGAGAATCACCGGGCGCCACTGCCGGGATTCGAAATGCCGACCCTTCCCGTGAAAGGCGCCTTCTTAACCACTCGGCTATGGTATAAAGAGAGGGATGATTCCAGTAATGTAATCGCAGTTTGTATTGAACGTTTAGGAATTTTGTTGTCAAACGCTGCCTTGGAGAATACTTATACGTGAACTCTCAACATCTTTTAAAATAATTGATATAATGAAATCATTATTCTCTACCGAATGTCAGTTCTTGTTCAGAAAACATCCCAGCTCGCTGAAAAGATGCTTGAGAAAAGCTGTTAAAAAACGAGACTTTTAAGATAAGAAAACAATTCCAGAAACGCGTGCCCAGAAAAAATTCTTGAGGAAAGCTACTCCAAGGATAACATACTAGAGAAAAGTTACGCTGGTAAAAAAGTTCATGAGAAAGCTACTCCAAGAAAAATTTATTGAAAAATGCTAATCCACGGAAAAATTTTTTTAGAAAAGCTACTCCACGGGAAAAATTCTTTAGAAAAGCTACTCCAGGGAAAAATTGTTTGAAAAAAACAACGCTGGGGAAAAACTCCTTGAAAACTTCAATTCCAAAAAACGTCTTTCGGCTGCCCAGAAAAAGGGAGCGATAGCGCAGAACGGATGCTCGTATCGTTCAAGAAGTTTTGGTATCAGGCCGTGAATTGCAAAAGTGAACTTGCGTTCTTGAGTGGAGATAGAGCCTGTTTTTTCTTCCCGTAAGTGTCCCGTAGACCTGAAATTTTCTTTACCTTGAACTATGTACAACTACAGAGACCATTGAATAATAGACCTGAAATATATTCTACCTGGAACCACAACTACTGAGACCATGGAATGATCAGAAACTGGGCTATCTGAAGCGAATTTCTAAGCAATTTACCACAGCGTAAAATTGCGCCGAAAATCCACTTCGAACAACTTACGATGCCAGCTGTAGCGACCGCGAACACTGTTTGCAAATCTGGTCCCAGAGAGCAATTTTATTTCTTTTTTTTACCTTTCATAATCTCTGAGCTTTGAGAAATTTCACTTTATCATCTTATTCTTTGCTCTTCATAATCTCTGAGCTTTGAAACATTTCACTTGATCGTCTTATTCTTTGCTCTTCATAATCTCTGAGCTTTAAAAAATTTCCCTTGATCTTCTTATTCTTTGTTCTTAATAACCTCTGAGCTTTGAAAAATTTCACTATGTCCTGACGTGGTTTTCACTTAATTTCCAATCAGTATTATTTCATCTAACATGAAATAGGTCAGAAAATTCTACCATTTTCAAAATGAAAACAAGCGGCTATGTTATTCACGTGTCTGTAATGTCGTGAGTAACTTCCAGTTAATTTACAACTGGCACAACTGCTTTGCATTGTCTATTTTCTCCCTTGACCTAACGATTTACATTTTTACCTTCAACTCCATTGTCAAAGTTAGAATGCTATCGACGGTTAGGGGCGTTCTGATGCTGGCAAACAAAGCTCAAATTCCTGCAATTCGTTTTTTGATGCAGGTTCATTACTTCTTTAAAAACTCAAATCCATCGGAGCTTTTTACACGAAATACGGAAACTGGGGACTGTCATAAAACAATTGTGCATTCAGAATTAAAACTGCATAATATTCCTTGTTTTGTGAGTGACGAAGTACCTGGATACTCCCAGAACATTACTAAGTTATATATTATAATCCAATGACCGTTTTCGAGGTATGTTCATTACTTTAAAAAGGCTCAAATCCATCGGAACTTTTCACACGAAACACGGAAACTGAGGACCGTCAGAAAACACGTGTGCATTCAGAAGTAAAACTACTTAATATTCCTTGTTTTGTGAGTGCTGAAATACCCTAATACTCCCAGGACACAACCAAGTTGCATAATACTGTACACTGTCCCGAAAAAAAAGCAGACCGAACTTCCAATCGATGAATCTCTGCAGTTATCGTTAATAATTTAGTTTAGCAAAGGCGAGCTTATCGTTTATGTAAATCGGTATCTACTATACCACTTGCATGAATTAAACATGTTAGCAAGATCAAGCTTTCATCGCAAATACTCTTCATTGTGCAGATCACAAAAGAACAAAGAGCATTTTTAGTCACCACCTGAATTTCGACAAGAAGCATTGAGCGTGTACAAGCCTTATTTACTCAGCATTTCCCCGGTCGAAGATCGCCATGCAAAGATACCATCTAGAAAACTGCTAATAAACACCAAAAAGAAGGAAACTTTTTGAGGAAGAACCTACCCGTTTCCTGTTGAAGGAAAAGGGGCTTAAAATGTGGTGGAATATATTGATCATTTATTATTAAAGGAAATTCAGAGGTAATGAGACTTTGATTATTAACGTATTAAAATATGGGCGCTTCTTCATTCCTGAGAATTTTTTCTTTCATTGACATATCAACCGAAACAGCGGTGATATTCTTTGTTAACTATAATTTTCCTCCATGACATCATAATATAACTGCCATAGAATCTTCCTGATATAATCAAATCGCTTTAGAAAGAACTCCAACACCATTATTTCGTATTTTCAAATGACAGTGTGCTTCATTATTGCAATCTCGTAGCAGAGAAATTTGATGTTTTTCCCTATCATTTCAAACCTATTGAAAATTGACACTCTCTTGTTTCAGATCAGATAAGCATACTACTGCAATCAGAATGCAAATTTCATATAGGGAAACCACTGTTTGTCCGAAAAAAATTAATGGCTCGTTCCAGTTAAGCTGATACATGCAAGATCACACATTTTTAAAAGACTCATAAATCATGAAAATACGCAATGATGGTTAGCCCCAGTCAAGCCAGTATAGATTTCTTGCACTTAAGACGCGTGACTAATTATGGCAAAGTTCTTTTATTTACCAACTGGAAGAAAAACTTAGTTTGCTCGCATTGCAGGATCTCGACCCCCCGGCCATTTCACATGAAAGCGACGCTCCCAACCATTGGGCCTCGGGGACCATAGAAATGAGGGAAGATTGTCATTCTCATGTGGAGAACTACTGTGATTCATGACTACGACAGAGTTAGAAAGATTTAACCCAATAGAACAACGATGAGAAGAAGCGATGATTTAGGTTAATGGTTTATTTAGCTTCAAATTTAGCTTTAGTTAGTGTTACTACCGGTCGTGCAGCTGCCAAGTCTAGCCATTAAGCTACGCAAAGTTTCCTGAGTTTCGAAAACCTGAAGGTAACGACCGTCTTGCTGTTTCCAGCGTCTGGAAACAGCAGTTTGTGCACTTTTGCGAGAACCTGCGTTTGTGCTTTGTAAACGGCTTAATAACCGGGATTGAGAAGAGAACCTCGGTTGTTGACCAGCGTCGCGTTTTGTGAACTCGGAGTGGTGACTAAACCGGCTTCGTTGTCGGCTCAGAATCTCGAAGGTCATCCTTGGCGTCAGAGCGCGTTAGCATAACACAGCCAAGGCACACTCCAGGTTGTAGAAAGGCGGTATATAGTGATGGCTTAGAACAGGGCACGTAGCTGAGAACGAAACACTGACTAAGCGGATGGCGTTAGCCGTTGGCCCCAGCTGGATAGTAAACTTCCTACTCATGCGTTAGAAGCTCCCTTGAACGTGGCAAGCTGTTGGGATCGTCTAGATGCGGTGATGTAATGCTGATGTAAATCTCGTAGCTCAAACTATTGATTAAAGCCATAAAGGGAGATGACGGAAAAGATCCTTTCGGAGTGGCGTAGGTGGTGCGAGTGAAGCGGTGATTCTCCATGAGCCTCTCAAATAGTCATCGAAGGGTGCACCCGCCTAGAGTCAAGGTCTGCCTGAGGTGATGACTCGATACATGGTATTCGTACGCACAGCTCGCATTCAGTTTTCAGGACCGAGTCACTACTTTGTGCATTACTCACTCAAAAGGAATCTAGATATACGACGGTAAATGTTCTTATTTATTTATTTATTTGTTTGCTTCTTCGAATAGCTTTACTTTATACATGTGTACATGGTTATCTATAATTATGATGGCAGAAGTCAACAGATGGAATGAATAATTTAATTTCAAGTCAATTAGAGAATTCATTACTTGTTGCGATTTTTGGTCACTTACTATGAACAGTGTATTTTTACAAATTGACTCTCATATTTTCATTTTTCTAAAAATTGCTTACAAAACCCGTCGCTGAGCATTTTGGAACGATCATGTATGAGATACTTCAAAATTTGAACAATGCATTTGGAACACTCGTTTTGTAGCGCTCACCGAGAAAGTAAAATTAAAGATTTCCAGAACCGGTTATCCTTTACATTCTATTTTCAGTTGTCTAGTATTCATCACTTGACATCGTTGCTGGAGTGTAAACGTGATCCTGGATTTAGCTCACGTCTAAACTATGTAGTTCTCCGTTCCATAGAAAATAATTCTCCTGAGATGTAAGCTATTTATAAATAAATATAGATTGATCAAAAGTGTATTTCTTCACTTACTCTTGAAAATTGTAAGCCAAGTTCCTAATGCATCTTTGACTAGCCCACTAGATTCGACTGCCGGCTACGGGCAATGTACAGCTCCCTGAGGGACGCTATATTTACAATGGCATTTAACCGGGGAAAGTTCTGGAACCGATACGGAAGTTTTTCACTGTTTCGTTTCCATTTGGTACTTCGAGAGAATTTTCTTGGGATGTCCCGAAGAAAACTTTGAGTGTTGATAACAACTTCGACTGTTCACATGAACTTGTTATCGCCAACGGAATAGATCGAGAGTGGCAACTGAATCTTGGAAAATGAGCCCAATTTTTGCCGAGTCGCAGATGATATGGACGCAACGGTTTTTAGGACAGCAGTTTGTATTATTTTTAAAAGCGTTTTCTTCCATAAATATCCTCTTGACAATAGCATTAATGGAATTGAAAATAATCTGAGCGGTAGCGTGTTGTCTACTACTTAATAACAAGAAATTTGAATTGACTTGAAAAAAAACTATGCTTTGGGTCTTTCAATGAAGACGCCATTTCTAAATAGATACCAAGAAGAAACTAGTAGTGCATGCGGTATTATTGGAAATGATGACTTGAATATGAGAGCATGAATACGTTCAAATTATTCCTACAGGAACCAAAAACAGATCCAATGACACGTGAAACACTTAAAAACAATTTCTATCTGTTTCATATCTCAAGTATTTCTAAGAGAAACGAAATAATATCAATGCATAAATGTTGCGAGGAATTAACTCGTATCATTAGTGTCATCTCCCATGTTTTAATTTGTTTTAAACAGCAAGCAATTATTCATATCGTTCATTCAAACTCTGCATCTGGAAAATCAATGAAAACTTCAGTTTCATTTTCGTACTAATGTTTCTACTCGTTTAAAACACTTTCATCACCACAGGGGCGCCCAGTATTTATTTAGCTACTTGCTTTCATTGGTATTATAATATCTATTTCAGCGCTTACACGCAACATGCAATGACGGTTACCCCCGGTCAAGCCGGTACCCATTTCCGACGCCTGAGTGGAGTGAGGAATTGTGGCTGAGTTCTCCCTTTTCCCAACGGTGAAAATCACCGGGCGGCACTGCCGGGATTCGAACCCCCAGCACCTTCCCGTGAAGGACACGCGAGCTTAACCACTCGGCCACGGTGACCACAAGCCTGAATAACCACAGAAATGTTATGTCTGACAGTGAAAGTCTGGATCAGATGCGCAGAATGGGCAGGCGTGTTATAACGATGGAGATTCCAAGTTTTCACTGCCCACAGATCCGGTCGTTTGCGCCGCGCAACATCACGGAGGCGATGAAAGACCTCCTGGCAGTGCTCTTTTGTGGATGTTCAGGCCGAACAATCCCAAAAGAGCACTGCCAAGAGGCAATCCAAGGACGTGTGCGACAAAACAATTCGAGGATGTGTTGGACAACACAATGCGAGGATGTGTATGACAACACAATTCGAGGATGTGTATGACAACACAATTCGAGGATGTGTATGACAACACAATTCGAGGATGTGTTGGACAACACAATTTGTGGATGTGTAGGACAACACAATTCGAGGATGTGTATGACAACACAATTCGAGGATGCGTGGGACAACACAATTCGAGGATGTGTAGGACAACACAATTCGTGAATGTGTATGACAAAACAATTCATGGATGTGTAGGACAACACAATTCGTGAATGTGTAAGACAACACAATTCGTGGATGTGTAAGACAACACAATTCGTGGATGTATATTGGAGCACATGTATTGGTGCGTCTTGCAAGACCACAGAGCGCACTTTCGCTATCACAATGTCATTCCAGCTTGTTCAGGGCCTACCTTGACGCGGTTCACTGTTCCTTGATGTGCGACAGTCTTTGAAGCGGTTGCGCCACTCCTTTATGCGTGAGATACTCATAGAATCGTCCCAGAAAGCCTGTTGAACATTGCGAACGATTTCCGCATGGGTATCGTCAAGTTTTTAGAAAATTTGTCGCAATCTGTCAAGTTTTTCTGTAATTTTACTAAAAATAAAATCCGACGACCGCTCACGGCCTGTCTTCTATCGTTGCCCGACTGCCAGTCACTTACTTTTGTTGACTGGAAAATATTCATGACTGCGCATGAGTATCCTCTTTACATCTGAGTACATTGAAGAATTTAAGAGATTTTCACCATGTTCGGAATGAAAACACGCAGACATGTTATCCTCATATCAGGAATATTGGAAGTAACTTCCATTGAATTGCAACTAGCACAACTGTATTGCAGTGTCATTTTCTTCCTTGATTTAACGATTCACATTTGTACCTTCAGCTCCATTGTCAAGGTTTGAATGCTAACGATCATCTAACGCTGAAGAAAGTCTCCCACGCGTCATTAGTTTACGCGGTAAAATAAAGTTCGATACTTTTTGAACATCCCTCGCACAAACAAACAAAAGTAAAAAGGAAAAAGTGAATTTTTTGAAAGGTTTGCTTGAATCCTAAAAGATACGATGCCGTTTAGGGTAGATGTTTGAAGGTAGAGTGTGAGAGTTAGGCCGTGTGTAGACGCATCCATTACAAATGCGTCCGTATGTAGACGCATCCATTACAAATGCGTCCGTATATAGACGCATCCATTACAAATGCGTCCGTATGTAGACGGCATCCATTACAAATGCGTCCGTGTGTAGACGCATCCATTAAAAATGCGTCCGTGTATAGACGCATCCATTACAAATGGGTCCGTGTGTAGACGGCATCCATCACAAATGCTTCTGTGTGTAGACGGCATCCATTACAACTGCGTCTGCGTGTAGACGGCATCCATTACAAATGCGTTCGCGTGTAGACGGCATCCATTACAAATGCGTTCGTGTGTAGATGACATCCATTAGAAATGCGTTCGTGTGTAGACGGCATCCATTACAAATGCGTTCGTGTGTAGACGGCATCCATTACAAATGCGTTCGTGTGTAGACGGCATCCATTACAAATGCGTTCGTGTGTAGATGACATCCATTAGAAATGCGTTCGTGTGTAGACGGTATCCATTGCAAATGCGTTCTGGAATGTCGGCATTTACATGAGAGAAAATGTTCAGGATATGAAGAAGTTTCGGAAGGTTTTCACACCGATTATTTGACGAGTATGAAAAAATTACACCGATTATTCGATGTTTTTGACAAGGACTTATCGCGAGTCAGCAGCGTTCTTTTTAAGACATACTGGAGAGACACGTGCACCAGACACACAAGTCCTCTCGTAGTATTTACCTCATTTACATTTTTAGGATAATTATGAATTCTAGTACCGTGGTTTGAAACGTGGAAGTTTATCAGGGTTGCTTGAAACAGAAAAATCTATAACGGTTATCGAAAACATGAAAGTCTAGAACAGGGGCATTATTTATGAAATCTCATTGGATTAGATGGTTTATCAGAGTTGTAAAGTCATCAGCAATATGAAAACAATGTATGCGACTCTAGAGTCTAACTCTCACGTCCATCTGAAACATGAAAATATCAACCAACATCACGTCACTTAGAGCTGCAAACGGCAATCTCAGAGGCACATAGCGGCGCAAAACAGATCAGGGACACTTGGGAAATTAAGAACGCAGAAATTCGCACGACGGTAACCCTTGGTAAACGCGCATTCTTTCAGCACAAATTTAATAATTCTGAAGGAAAGAAAGGACCCATTTCATATGGCGCATTTATAACGCCTCTCGGGGGAGCAATAGAGCGAAGGGATGACGCGAGTCAACGTCTTTGCTGGCCGGTCGTTTGTCTCACTCGAACCAATTCCTTCGGGGGTGACGGGTAGATATTAGATGTCAAGTCAACCCAGCTGTCGCCTCGGAGAAATGAGATTGTCTGTGATGCTGCAGAATCTGCTGGACAGAGCTCGCTTTCATGCGACGCTGTCTTTACTCGGCACGACAATCTCTGGGACGAGGACTTTGCTCCCGGGATAATCTGTGGCGCAATATGGAGCAAAGCGATCTGTTGTCTCTGGGAGGATGGGCAGTTGTGTGGGGCTGTGTGTGGGGCAGTTGTGTGTGCGTGGCAGTTGTGTGTGTGTGTGGGGCTGTGCGTGTGTGGTTCAGTTGTGTGTGTGGGGCAGTTGTGTGTGTGTGTGTGGCAGTTGTGTGTGTGTGTGTGGGGCAGTTGTGTGTGTGGGGAAGTTGTGTGTGTATGTGGGGCAGGTGTGTGGGGCAGTTGTGTGTGGCAGTTGTGTGGGGCTGTGTGTAGGGCAGTTGTGTGGGGCTGTTTGTGGAGCAGAGTGTGTAGCAGTTGTTTGTGTGGGGCAGTTGTGTGTGTATGTGGGGCAGGTGTGTGGGGCAGTTGGAGAAAAGAGAAAACAATTTGAAAGCAAGAAAGACAACACAATTCGAGGATATGTAGGACAACACAATTCGAGGCTACGTAGGACAACTCAATTTGAGAAAGTGTAACACAACACAATACGGGAACACAATCTAAGGGTCTGTTCAGACATCCCAAACACCGCCCCGCACTATACCACCTTTGACGGGGTGTACTAACGCTATTTAGGCGCGATGCTGCACAGTTTACCCAACACTCAAATGAACATGATTGATGCGGTCGTTAGGAGTGTGGGTCTGGGTAACTGCGATCTAAATTCGACGGAAAGTGACCTTGTTTCGTTTAGTAAACTTCTGATCAACTAAATAATGCAGCGGGCATTGATGAAGCAGTGGTAAAGTTGACTGAAGCTATAATGGTCGCATACAATCAGTGTTGCCCAATTGTAACCCGTACAGTTACCCCAAAAAATAAACAAAAGCCCTGAATTACTCGAGACATCGTGATAAATATAAAGAAACGTCAAGCGTACTTAGCCCTCTTTTACGAAGGGCGAATATCTCGAGATATATATAACCGATTCAGAAACTATGTGACAAATCAGATAAGGTCATCAAAAAAGAGCTACTTTACGCGCAAGTTTACTCAATTCAAAGCTGACGTTAAAAAGACTTGGCACCTCCTTAACTCTTGCTATAAACCGATTAACGCTGATAACATGTTGATTACCGCTGATAAAATTAAACATGTTGTTCAAGATAATGTAGCATACCATGAGAAAAAAGAAATTGCTAATCTCTTTGACGATTTCTTCGTAAACGTAGGGAAAACTATAGCTGATGGTATTCCAAGTGAACCCACTGATCACTTGGAATACATGGATCATATTCGAGAACACAACTCC
>JACJUY010006028.1:23217-54342 GCA_014220935.1 Platorchestia sp. MABIK | reverse complement strand
TGTGGAGGTGTTGTGGGAGATGTGTTGGATGGGTAGTTGGGGAGGTGTTGTGGGAGAGGTGTTGGATGGGTAGTTGGGGAGGTGTTGTGGGAGAGGTGTTGGATGGGAGTTGTGGAGGTGTTGTGGGAGAGGTGCTGGATGGGTAGTTGGGGAGGTGTTGTGGGAGAGGTGTTGGGAGATTTGGGGAAGTGTTGTGGGTGTTAGGGAGAAGAGGTGTGGGATGTTAGGAGAGGAGGTGGTGCGGGGATGTTGGGGGAGTTGGTTGCGTTGTAGATGAGAAGCGGAAAATTTATGCATGTTGCTTTGCTAAAGAGCGGTATTTTCTAAAGTGGGTTTCCTAGTATGCGGTATTTTGGGGGCAGGGACAACTAGTGTGCGATGTTGGCACCTAACTTGAGAATTTGGGCGAAAACGCAACTTGATGTTTTTTCAAGAATTCTTTTTCGTTTTTTATCACCATTAATATGTGAGCTTGATCACAAATCAGTTTCAGATTGGTCAGCCGCCTATATTCCTCCTGCGCCAGGTTTTAGGTTCTAAAGCTGAATTCATTAGTATTGCTCAAAATTATTTACGAATTTCCAGTCAGATACTATTTTCGATGCTGTGAGCTAGTGTCTAACGCGCGGAGAATAATTTTCAGAGGTTAAACATTTTTCAAGCATTTTCTCTAATATAGAGCGTCATTGCTTGCATTTAACGAAGTGTAAAAACATATTCACTGAAGAAACGTCTGAACTCAGGAATACAGATGAACATTAAAAGTGAGGCAGTCACTCCTGCATTTTTATGCTTTCACAGCCTATTCAAAAATGTATTATTGACTACTGCCTTGTATAATCTTGTTCAAGTTCATCGCTAACTCAGTTCAACTTTTTCGCCGCCTGCATACATGTTTTTCGCCGCCTAAGCGATTTATTCTCTTAAATCGTTGAGGCGGTGAAAAATTGCATGTAGGCGGCGAAAAAGTTAGGCTGAGAATTAAAGTGAAGTGCCAGCTTTTTTTTTTCATGCAGCCTGTGATAAAAATCAGCTATCGGTTCCTAGTGGAATTCATAATGCGCTAAACTTATCCCGCATTTTAGGAGGGCCACATGTATGACAAAGTAATTCTGGGGACGTGAAATTTAGTATTCATAAATATGGCTTGGAAATAAATTTAAGGCTGCTTAGAATGTAAAAAGTGAGCAATTTTTCATAAAAAGTAGACAATGTTACGGAGAATGTAGACAATTTTTCGTAGAAGTAAACAATTTTCCTTTCATTTAGCTTCACAAGCCATGCAAGGCAGTGATGACCGTTGAAATGAGAATTCTTCTACACAGAGCAAAACATTTTAGGTTATTGGTAGATGTATTTTGGATTGTAAATCAATTTAATAACTAAGCAATTTCTTTAGTCTGTTAGTTACTTACTCAAAATACAGCGTTACCGTCCCATAATGTTACCGTACCTTAAATTATCAACCTTCAATGCCGCGAGAAAAATGCAAGTCCTAGGGTTCTTGAACTTTTTCAATCTTTGATTTTCCGAGTGTGTTGAAAAAATTACAATTATTGGTTTGAAAAAATTGTTTTCATCATTAATATTTAAAGTGGCCTTGCAGTAGCCGAGGGTACAGAGCGCTTGCGTTCTGTGCTTCCTGCACAGGTTCGAGCCCTGTACGCAGCGGTTGACGTGAAAAACGCTGACGCGGCAAATCAGGGTCGTTGCCTGCAGTGTGGTCACTGTCCTCGAAGAATGTTACTTGGGCACTAAACGAGAGGAAAATAAGGCCTTAAAGCTCGGGCGTGACTAGGGGCCTGGGGAACCCCTATCATGTACATTCCCTGTAAGAGTATCCTGTCAATGATACTCAGCCACTGTCTACTAAAAGAGAAAAAGGCTTGGTATATACCTATATACCTAACAATATTTAAAGCCCTTTCTTATTAGTTGGCTTAGAGGCTAAGTTAAACGTTTGAAAAAGTCTGATCATTGAAGCTACGATACAATGCGGACTTTTATATAAATTCAGCTAGAAGCACATGTGCACTCGGACTACATAGGACTCGGGAGAAATTGAAATTTCTATATATTTTGCGATTGCATGTATTTCACAATATAAAAACACAATTTTATAAATATAATTTACACAATTTATGAACTGTAACTACCACACCACACTCTGTGTGTTTCTCTCACAATTAGTAATTTTGACATTAATTGTTCATGATAAGAATCAATACTTTAACTCATTAAAATCGTTTTTTTTATCATATTCTATGATAAATTACCTACAGTATGCCATTTTCTTTTCTATATCATTTATGTATCTTTTTTTTGGAATATTTTTACATTACACCATAAGTTGTTTTTTACATTACGCGAATAAGATCCCGGAACATTCACATGAGGTCATCAAAGTTCTCGGGTTTTCATTAAATTCCCCCGTACTTCCATCTTGGGTCCCACACATTTTATTGAGGTCACCATAAGCCTGTATAAAACTGTCATTTCCATTTAACATTTTTATAGTTTTCATTAAAGGTACAGTAGGTGTACTTTTATTTGAGAGTACCATGTTTTGACTTAGGGTCACTATATTTCTGTCTAAAGTATCAATATATCAATATGAAGTTACCTCATTTTCACTAGGAGCAGGGTATTTTATTATTATTTATTTGATGTGAATTTTTTTCTTTCTTGGACAGGCGTATAAATTCACCGAATTTATGTTAAATCCCAATAATTGTTTTTACGATTCTAGCATTTCAAGGTGAAGTTACCGCATTTGAATTTACGGTTACGATATTTCAACTGAAACTCCAAATGTAACTAGTTAAAGACAGTTTTCAATTTGAGATTCCTAGATTTTTATTTAAAGTCACCCTATTTCCATGTAAAGTTACCTACCACCATTTAAAGTAATCATTTTTAATTTCCATTTAAAGTCTTCCTATTTCTACCTGAAGTCATCCAATTTCTCTGCAAGGTTAACCATTTTCAATTCAATGGAGCTCTATTTCTACTTGCGGTAACCCTATTCCTATATAAGGACAACTTATTTCTATTTAAGGTCCTTCACATTCATGAACACCCTAATTCCATTATACATTTCATTCCTATTTTAGGTCACACTACTCCTATTTATTATCAATTTATTCCTATGAGTTTCAAATCACCGTATTTAAAACTTTTATAGCTTGGCACATTCATTCTGGAATGTTTCCCCTTCACAACCCCTTCTCAGCCCCACATTCCTGCACACCTGCAACACGACACCCATTGTCACCTGAAAAAGGTCACTGCAGGTCAGGCCAGGTCACTGGAACAGGTTTTGTCATTGTGTGTGTGGACACGTTCATTCAACCAGGTCATCGCTGTGTCACCGCACACCAAGTGATACAAAAGAGGTAGGTTATGGTCAGCCTATTTTGACGGGGCATTCCCTCGGAGAGTTCGATTCTTCATATAGAATTCAGAGGATGGATTGCTTCTACGGGAAATTTTATTTTCTATCAGTGTGTTAGATTCCTTATGTAAAGATCAGTCTGCAAATTGCTTGTAGGGTAAACTCTAGCAGTGCATTCCTTCGGTGTATTCAATTCTTTGTGTAAAATTCAGTGGTAGAATTGATTCTAGGAAAAATTTTAATTTGTCTTAGTGAGTTAGATACCTTATGTAAAGATGAGCAAGTGAAGTGCTTGTAGGGTAAATTCCAGCTGTGCATTCCCTAGTGTGGTCGATACCCATGTAAAATTCAGAGGATAAAGTACTTTTAGGGTAAATTCTAATTCTGTTTGGTGTGTTCGATACCTCAAGTAAAGTTTAGCAAAAAAACTGCTTCTAGTGTAAATCTATCCCTGTAAGTTCTCAGTGGTAAGTTTCATCAGGTAATTTGTCTTTTCAAGGTAAGATAAATATGTGTGATTCGTAACGTCTCTTGGCTATATGGTAAAATTTCTTGGCTATGTATGTACATATGGCTAAATGTTACTCGCTAGGTTGAATCTTTAAGGTAAATTCCATCACTGTCTTTGATATTTTGAGTTAATTTTATGTGATAAGTTAAACTTTTACGGTAAGTCATATCCAGTAAATTGAATTTCCGAAGTAAATTCTGTCCAGACCACAGTTTTTTTCCTCACACAGGAAAGTAGCCGTTTTGAGATAAGTTTGAATAGTTATTGAATAAATAGTTGAATGACCCTTGCGGACTCCACAGCACAAGTACACGTAAAATGAAACAGGGTGGAAGTTGTGTTACAAGAAAATGAATTTACCCCCCGTGAAGACAAAGTTAAACTCATTAATACATTTCCATTTTTCAATTATTTAATTAATTTGCTGTAAATTTCCATGCAAACATACAGCCACCAGAAATAATTTTAAGGTTTTTTTTTATCGGAACAAATTTAGCCAAATACAGCTGAGGCTCTTTATCTGACTTTAATCATTCCCGAAAAGTTAGCATATTAAATAATTTTGACTAAGCAATGTTTTAATTAACATGAATTTATTTATTTCAAAGTGATTAATTATAACATGCTACCTTAACTTTCACTCACAAATACACTGTTAAGTAAACTACACGAAATACTGTAACACTTCAAGTCCTGACTTGACGTACCCCATTCTTTCATTCATTGAACATTTATGATAACTCAAATTTTTGTTAGGAATTGGTTGAATCTTTATTAATTGTAAGTCAAAGCTTAACTAAATATTAATCGAGTCTTTATTAAGTGTAAGTCAAAGCTTAATTAAATTTTAAACGAATCTTTATTAAGTGTAAGTCAAAGCTAAACTAAATATTAATCGAGTCTTTATTAAGTGTAAGTCAAAGCTTTACTAAATATTAATCGAATCTTCATTAAGTGTAAGTCAAAGCTTAATTAAATTTTAAACGAATCTTTATTAATTGTAAGTCAAAGCTTAACTAAATATTAATCGAGTCTTTATTAAGTGTAAGTCAAAGCTTCACTAAATATTAATCGAATCTTCATTAAGTGTAAGTCAAAGCTTAATTAAATTTTAAACGAATCTTTATTAATTGTAAGTCAAAGCTTAACTAAATATTAATCGAGTCTTTATTAAGTGTAAGTCAAAGCTTTACTAAATATTAATCGAATCTTCATTAAGTGTAAGTCAAAGCTTAATTAAATAATAAACGAATCTTTATTAAGTGTAAGTCAAAGCTTAACTAAATATTAATCGATTCTTTATTCAGTAAGAATCAAATCATTGTTTTATATAAGTCTAACCCTTACCAGCTTTTGTAAAGCTTGTTAAGGCGTAAATTACTTGATACGTGCGTGCTGCACGCCGTACTATTGTGTCGTTTGGTATCTTGCTCCAGGTTCTCCGTTGCTCCGCCAACAAGGCTGGAGTATTAAAACTGATACTCCTTTGAATTTGAATGTGCGATGTGACTTCAGGATAAGTTAAGAAGTAAAATAATGTAATGAACAAACATTACTAACTTCTCAAGCTTTGTCTTCAACGACTGAATTTTCAATGGATGATTTTTTTCCGCAACGTCTTAACGGGATTCTTTTTGAAATTTTTTGGCAATTCTCAGAAAATGTGAATCCTGTTAGGGGGCAAAAATCTACGGATTTTACTACCAGCATTCAATTACTCGTTAAGGTTTTGTTAGGTTTCTTATTTTCCACGTCGCTGGTAAAGATGTCTCCTTTAAAGCAAAGTCTAAATATCAACTTAACCTAAATATTAGAAATATAATTCCTATTAAAGATATTTTCTTTTGTTCTTCGTTAGACTTAGCAAGAAGCAAAACTTTTACTCACATCAAAATCTACTCAACCTAATTAAGCTATAAAATAGAACGGAAATGAGGAGTTCTTCTTGTATGAGTCACGATTCGAACTTAAGTTTTGAAAAATAGTTTAAAGAAAAGAAAAATGATACGAATGTTTGTATTTTTTTAAATGACCCAAATAAAATATGACTCTGAATCATTTTTTATTTGAAAATTTACTGCAACATTTACACTGGTCTTATTTGGATTAAATAATAACACGGTAATCAATAAGGACTTTCATTAATGATGCTTGGTCAATCGTTGATGTAGTAGTTATATAACCTAGTTGTGCTGCCTAGTTGTGCTGTCTAGTTGTGCTGCCTAGTTGTGCTGCCTAGTTGTGCTGCCTAGTTGTGCTGTCTAGTTATGCTGCCTAGTTGTGCTGCCTATTGGTGTTGTCTAATTGTGCTGCCTAGTTGTGCTGTCTAGTTGTGCTGCCTAGTTGAGTTGTCTAGTTGTGTTGTCTAGTTGTGCTGCCTAGTTGTGTTGTCTAGTTGTGATGCCTAGTTGTGTTGTCTAGTTGTGTTGTCTAGTTGTGTTGTCTAGTTGTGTTGTCTAGTTGTGTTGTCTAGTTGTGTTGTCTAGTTGTGTTGTCTAGTTGTGTTGTCTAGTTGTGTTGTCTAGTTGTGATGCCTAGTTGTGCTGCCTAGTTGTGCTGCCTAGTTGTGTTGTCTAATTGTGCTGCCTAGTTGTGCTGCCTATTGGTGTTGTCTAATTGTGCTGCCTAGTTGTGCTGTCTAGTTGTGCTGCCTAGTTGAGTTGTCTAGTTGTGTTGTCTAGTTGTGCTGCCTAGTTGTGTTGTCTAGTTGTGATGCCTAGTTGTGTTGTCTAGTTGTGTTGTCTAGTTGTGTTGTCTAGTTGTGTTGTCTAGTTGTGTTGTCTAGTTGTGTTGTCTAGTTGTGTTGTCTAGTTGTGTTGTCTAGTTGTGTTGTCTAGTTGTGTTGTCTAGTTGTGATGCCTAGTTGTGTTGTCTAGTTGTGATGCCTAGTTGTGTTGTCTAGTTGTGTTGTCTAGTTTTGATGCCTAGTTGTGATGCCTAGTTGTGCTGCCTAGTTGTGTTGTCTAGTTGTGCTGCCTGCAGAACACTCATGCATCAAAGGTCGTCTGCATGCCCACCGTTGAAGATCATATTTAACTAGTGCTCGTTTAAGAAATAAGAAGTGGCATTGAATTCATCCCAGCTGTTTAACAATACTGAACAAGTGGATTTAACTCAAAATCTTGAGCTCCATGTTAACCCTCAGCTTAAATAAACATTTAGCTTTACTTCACCGTCAATTGTTGTTGAGAGCCTGATAGTTTACGTTCACCTTTGTTCGTCCTTGTTGCACCATTTCAAAATTTGTGTTGAACATTGATCAATATTTCACTGCCATCAATATTTCGCCTTTATTAGTATTTCGATTCTATCAATAATTCACTTTTATCAAACCTCGCGTGACAACCATTATTTTCCTAACCTCATGTCCAGCACTCGTTTTTGCTTTGACTGGAGCTTCGCCTTACTCGTGAAGTGCTCTCATTTTGTCATACCCTCACTTCCCACGTTACCTTAATTCTAGTATTTACCGGTCCGTAATTCGCTATTTTCACACTACTAGTTCCCACTCGTTGCCTTTACTTCACTAGTTAACCTCTCTCTACTCGCCACTGTGTCTTGAACCGTTTTTCTCAGTCTAAAAGTTTTTCTTCTTTTCTCTGTTATTTTATCTGCAACCCTCACCTGTACCATTACCCTCACATCGCCTGCTACCCTCACTCCCATCATTACACTCACATCACCCACTACCCTAACTCACAAATTACCCTCAAATTGCTCACTACCCTCACTTCTATTATTACTCTAACATCATTCTTCCACATTTATACGGTGAATGACTGTAGTTTACTTTCACTCCACCTCCATCCTACCCTCAGGTCAAGCCCTCTACCCTCACCCTGCCCAATACCCTCACACCGTCCGATTTTCTCACTCCACCCAATGCCCTCACACTGTCCGATACTATCACTCCTATCATTACCCTCACACAGCCAGCCACCCTCAATTCTATTATTTCTCCAACAGCTTTCTGTTACTCCTTTACAGCGATTGACTGCAGATTACCCTCATGCACTCCACCTTTCTAACTTCACCCTCTACCCTCACTCCACCCAATACCTTCACACCACCCGCTACTTTCACTCCACCCAATACTCTCACACTGCTCGCTACTCTCACTCCTACCATTACCTTCGTACCACCCGTTACTTTCACTCAACCCAATACCCTCACACTCACTGCTCGCTACCCTCACTCCTTCCATTACCCCAACAGCTTTCCCCTGCTTCTATACGGCGATTGACTGCAGTTTACCCTCATGCACTCCACCCTCAGCTCAGCCCTCTACCCTCACTCTCACCTTACCCTCAGCCCGCCCCTCTGCCCTCGCTGCAGGAGCCCTTTGACCAGCTCCTTGGCAGGACTCCTTGTAGGCGCCAGAAGGCCAATCTCTCACCATCTAGCAGATTAATCCGCACTCCAGGGACGGCGTCCCCTCGTGTCTCTCTCTCTCTCTCCCTCTCTCTCTCTCTCCCCTCTCACTGTCTCTCTCTCTCTCTCTCTCTCACACTCTCTATCTTGTTCTGTTATTCCTATTGTTATTGTTTTGGTTTGTGCAGTGCTCGAGAGAGTTCTTATGGATTGTGTTGGTGTTGTGTTGTTATTGTTTTGTTTGTGCAGTGCTTGAGAGAGTTGTTCTGGATTGTGTTGATGTTGTGTTGTTATTGTTTTGTTTGTGCAGTGCTTGAGAGAGTTGTTCTGGATTGTGTTGATGTTGTGTTGTTATTGTTTTGTTTGTGCAGTGCTTGAGAGAGTTGTTCTGGACTGTGCTGATGTTGTGTTGTTATTGTTCTGGTTTGTACTGGTGTTGTGTTATGATTTTCGTAAGCTACGTTGATGTTGTTGTTGGTTGTGTTAGCGTTGTGTTGTTGTAGTTGTCGGTCATAACTCTCGCATTGTTCCAGGCGATGTTATATGGTAAATTCAGTTATGTTTAACTCTTTATTCGGGTAACTCCCTCCTATTTTAATGATGTTAAATAATTCACAATTCTTTATTTTGATACTCTTTTCATGTTTTTTCAAGGTTTCTTCAAGGTTTTCTTTCAACGGTTTTGCAATCGAAAGTTTCTTTGCTCATTTTCTTGTTTAAATTGATTAATCCTTTCTTATCACTTTTTTACGAGGTCAGCATAGTCTACCATCATGAATAGGCATTAATCATTTTTCAAGAACACGAATTTGCTGAAAAATAAAATTTCCACATGGATATTTTCTTGACGCATTTTTAACTTTCTACTGAAATTCCTTTAATTTTTTTTTTGGTTGCTGTGTGTAGGTTCTCATGTTACTATAATATGCCTATGATGCAAACTACCATAATATTATAACAAATATATAACTGTAAACATGATTGAAATGTATGTGTGTATGATCGTCATACATACAGAGTGTCCCCCAGAAAATTTAATAATCATTTTACTGACTTTAACATTTTTTTTATCAGGTGCATCTAAGTTTTTCCAATGACTTTCAACTTTTTACATATGTAATGCTTTACTCTTTGATTTAACTCATCAAACATCTATCTATGTCAATTGACACTTAAATCGAAACATAATACACGATTACTGGACAATCGAAATGGGGCACACTTTTTGGAGACACCCTGAATATAATGACTTTGGTCTCCACGTTTACAGCACCGAACATTAATTATTAATTTCTTCATCTCAGCCGAGTTTTTCCGCTTTTATCGTTCTTGGTGCGCCCAATAAACCGAAGAACAATTTCAATATCAAGAATTACTATCAAGGAAAGATCGTACTATCGAAACCAAACGCTTTAAGAAATAAGACAATTTATTCTGAAAGTAGCGTGAGTGTTTACTGTGTAGCCTTTCTACGCCTCAGTCTTCGATCGTGTTCAATTTCTTGTATTTATGAATGATAATTTTTCGGTTTTATATCATTGTATTAGTTTTCCTGCAAGCTAGAAGCTTCACTGCAATGTATGATAATAAATGCATTTCATGTCCCTGCTATAAGATCATTTCCAGATTCATGTTTTATTTCAATCGGTGATAAAAACTTAAATGTTTCTCAACTTTTCATAACTTCAATTCAACACAGCCTCACCTAACATTGCACATATTTTTCAGTTTGAATTCTCTACTAGAATCGCAACTGCCATTCTTTCCCTACGCTTTAAATTCTTCCCAAACCTAACCTAACTTAACTTCCTAACTTAACATAACCTAGCTTAATTTTACCTCACATAACAAAACCGAACCCAATCTAACCTAATCTAACCTAACATAACCAAACCTAACCTAACTTAACCCAACCAAATCTAACCTAACCAAACCTACCCCAACCAAACCTAACGAACCAATCGAAGAACCGCCTGGCATGTTCTGAAAAACAGAAGCTCTTTACTTCTGAAAAACAGAAGTTTGTGACTTTAACGTCACAAACAGTCTCTAAACTCGGCATAGCGCCATGAGGCAGTCAAGTGACGCTTTCACGCGCGGCGTAACTAGTGAGGTACCTAGGACGGGCGTCTTGCCCTGGAATTCCAACGACGGGAACAGTTCCTGGAACCTCGGTAGGAATCTGTTGTGAATGTCGGCGTCGGAGAATTGGATGGAGACTAAGGTGGGAACGCAACACTGTTGCGTTCCCAGTGTTGCGTGGGGAGCAACAGTGTTGCGTGGGGAGCAACGGTGTTGCATGGGGAGCTATATTTCAAGGATAAAGAAAAGAAGCTTGCGCGAATGCAGTATAAATGTACTAAAACTATTTTTAAATAAAAGAAAACAGAATTTCAAAAAAGCTAACAGAATTTTGGTAAGTTTGGAAATCTTAGCAGCCATTCAAATTCGTTCAAGTTGCCCCATTGTATTTATGGTAAAATAAAAACATAAATAAGTAAACAATTTCAAAGGCTTCATTACATGTTAACTGCAGCGACAAATTTTCAGGTTCTGCGGATGTGTACTCGAATGATGAGACTTTGATGCGGTTGAGAAAAATTTTCATAAATTGATTTTTCCAAAAATCCATCATGTTTCACTCACTGATAAAAATCCAAGTACATTGATGCTTAAAGTTGATGTTTATGATTACTAAAAACTTTTATTTATTGATATGTAAACTTTATCAATGAGGGTGAAATAAAATTCGTTAAGCTATTCACATATGTCGTTCATTTTTTTCGTACATCAATTAAAAATACTCATGGTTTGCTCAACTCACTGTTCACTTTATTCATTCGAGCAAATCAACCATTATCGATAATTTTTTTTCTTGAAATTACAACAAATACAACTAATTCCTAATAAAGTCTTCCAAAATTTAAATCAATGGTTCGAGTCATCGAGTCATCCATTCACATATTTATCATATCCTCCATATTTATCATATCATCCATATTAATCATATCCTCCATATATAACACATCCACCATATTGATCATATTTGCTATTTCCCCAGTAATATGCAGAGTTACTTTTCGTGCATCCAACAAATTTCGTCTAAAGCATTTCATCACTAAAGCATTTCATCACTAAAGCATTTCATCACTAAAGCATTTCATCACTAAAGCATTTCATCACTAAAGCATTTCATCACTAAAGCATTCCATCACTAATGCATTTCATCACTAAAGCATTTCATCACTAAAGCATTTCATCACTAAAGCATTTCATCACTAAAGCATTTCATCACTAAAGCATTTCATCACTAAAGCATTTCATCACTGAAAATCCGCAGTTGAAAGCTTCCCATCACGAAGGAAAACCAAATTAAAAACTCATCTTTTTTGCCTGTACTTGAATTGCATTAAACAAATATGGCATCAAAATATACTTATAAGCGCTCCAAGCGTCAACTTTCACGCAAATATTGTATGAGAACATGACAGAATACTCTACACAGTCAACTTTGACATCAAAAATTGCTCATAAATCAATTCAATTGAATAATAATTGACGTCAATTACATTAATTTTATTTCAATTGAATTATAATTGACGTCAATTTCCATTCATGCGGCTACATATTCAGGCTCAGCACCGGAACAGTTTCATTTTCTTGAGGAACAATCGTGTCAACATTGTGGAAATATCATCCAAATATTGTGCTGATATTGTCCTGATATTGTGCTAATATGTGCAAATATTGTGCATTAAGCTAATCTCTAGCGTTTAAACGTTGATTTCAATTAAACATGGATGTGACTAAAGTTGAAACACTCCCTGTAACGATGCAATACAGCAATTTGTACCGTTTGCTACTTCGGAAAATTTCAAGGACCGTTCAGAGAACTATCTAAGGCAAATTTTTTATTCGTCTCAAAGACAGTTTTGTTTTTCTAGCCAACATCACCTGCTTGATTGACGTGTGTAATTTTTTATACGTTCTTGTAAAATGAGCAGTCAATTCACCAAGTGAAATTACCACACGTTTATTCAAACTGACGCTTAACTGCCAATTTATCGAGGTAAATTACAACTCTCATGTAAACTGACGTTTAACAGTCAGTTTATCGAGGTAAATTACAACTCTCATGTAAACTGACGTTTAACAGTCAGTTTATCGAGGTAAATTACAACTCTCATGTAAACTGACGTTTAACAGTCAGTTTATCGTGGTAAATTACAACTCTCATGTAAACTGACGTTTAACAGTCAGTTTATCGAGGTAAATTACAACTCTCATGTAAACTAACACTTAACAGTCATTTTATCCAGTGAAATTACCCATCGTTCATTTCATCTCGCCTTTTACAGTCACTTTATCAAATCAAATTAATGAACACGTCAAACTGCAAAAGTTTCCTTAAATTTTCAGACGCCTAATCAGTTTTTCAGATGTTGTTTTCGAAGTTTAATCGGTTCTTCTAGGGCCATGTGCGCCGACAGTTCTTGGGAAGGCCTACTCTATGATTAAATATATTTAGACTTACATAGAGCTATTTTTAAACATTCGTAAATCTATGCAGTTATTCAGTACCAAATTATAAATAATACGTAGTTTAATCAGCGGCTGCAAGTTATTTCAGTTCCCTCTGATTTAAATCCTTCAATGATCGAATGTCTCAGAAGTTAACCCATTTACAGAGCCTTCTTCTTTATTGTGGTCTACTCTGTCACTCAGTGGCTTACTCTGTCACTCAGTGGTCTACCCTGTCACTCAGTGGTCTACTCTGTCACTCAGTAGTCTACTCTGTTACTCAGTGGTCTACTCCGTCACTCAGTGGTCTACTCTGTCATTCAGTGGTCTACCCTGTTACTCAGTAGTCTACTCTGTCACTCAGTCGTTTCCTCTGTCACTCAGTGGTCTACTGTGTCACTCAGTGGTCTACTCTGACACTCAGTGGTCTACTCTGACACTCAGTGGTCTGCTCTGTCACTTAGTGGTCTGCCCTGTCACTTCTGTCAGCAGCTAGAGAATGTAGTCCGTTGATTAACCCCTAGTAAAGCTGACAAGAAACTCTCCTCTTGTCACACTTGCCAGCTCTTCTGTATTCTCGTCAGTCGGACTTGACAGCTGCACACGAAAAGAATTCCATGTGCCTTGCTAAGTTGTTGGCATTTGACAGTTGCTACGCTGGGCTTGACAATCCGGCAGTGGTGTCTTGGCAGATGGCATGAGCGTTGATGAAGGAGATGGAGATTTGGGAATAAAAACGGCAACTGAAAATAAAAAGCATGTGATCAAATAATCGAAAATAAAAAATTTGATAAAATCATGAATGCAAAAAAAAACGTGATAAAATCATGAAAACAAAAAGGGTGTTACAAAGTGATAGATATCACGAGCATGTGATGAAGTTAAGGAAAAGTATGACGACGGTGCCAAAAATGATAAATTTTCTTGCGTTGAATTAAAGCTAAAAATAAGTGCGAGGCCGGATAGAATGGGCGCATTTGACTTGAGCTTTTTGTTAATAACGTTGCACAACGGGCTCAGGAATGGCAAGCGAAAATGAAAACCTAACGATGTACCACAGTTATCAAGTTTAGAAATAGTAATCGGAGGAGAATGCATAAAACTAGCAAATGAAAACGATAAGCTTGCGATGCGCGACAGTGATCAAGGTAAGAAATAGCAATCAAAAATGATTGTATAATTTTTCATATATTCATGAACGTAGTAGTGAAGATGTTATATCTGTTGGGAATAAGCGTGGGAGAATGAAATCTTACAACAAATACATTAAATAAAAACATGAATGCGAAAGTAGAGTTATTCGAGCAGAGGTGGGTAAAAATATTTAGAAACACTAGAGAAAGTGAAGATGTGTTTTGCATTGGAATTTTGTTTCAAATATTACTTGAAATCGATTGATTCGAGAAGTTCCTTTTCTAAATCATCAAATTGTTAGTTTGGGTCATCATTTCACTGAGAAGAGCCAAAAATCATATTAAATATTTGTTCATGTTTCTTCCCCAGTTTCTATTGTACGCGACGTTTAAAATCTGAAGGCATAGTAACAATGTTTTGTACAAAAACTGTAGAGTATGTTCGCTTAAAAATGATATGAAAATTGACTTTTGAATCCTGTGACTTATGTGCATCTTTTTTTAATAAGGTTGTACATCCACAAGTTTTTTTGATCAGATTAGAAAAAATCATGAAAATTACTGAAGGAAATGTTGAATCATAAAATAAACAACATTGTGCGTAATAACACTTCTCTCTCAATGACAGAGACTAGATATTAGAAGAAGATATTATAATATCTTCTGCAAATATCTAGTCTCTGTCATTATATAGTTATTTGTTATTGGTATTTAGTTATTACAGGAAGTGATAACTCTGAATTTTTTCAATTACTAACACGGCCCCTACCTAAAAAAAAATAAAAAAAAATTGATTATGAATCAATCATTATTGCACATTATTTAACGATCACTAATCAAAATAATGATAATGAATTAATTATTACATGTCATCCAACGGTCATAATTCACAATTTTAACTTAAGTAGTCAATTATTAGGTATCATTGAGTGATTCCAATTCAAAATGTCGATTATTAGTCAATCATTATACATCATTGAATGATCACGTGGGATATTATCAAATCATCATAAAAGACCGCACAGTCGGGTTTTGAGAACGCGTTGCGATAACAAAATCTCAACAATTATCTTGGAGCAATATTTTTCCCAAAGAAATCAACATATTTTATGGCTACTGTGAAAAATGAGCACAAGCAATAGACGGTAATTCAAGGAAATGTTCAGATTTTCTCACAGTTAAATAGTATTCAAATAATATGTAATAATAAATATGATTAATAATAAAATATAATAGTATATGATAAAGTTCTCTTGCATCCTTCTGATGGGGCAGGATGTAGCTAGTCGTAAAGATGTGTCATGAGAAATAAAGAAGCAGTTAGAAATTTACTGTAATTTTCTGAAATGATCTGAAATCGTTGAATTACAACTGTAAAACTTGTGATACATTATTTTCAACCTTCAATGTCGTAACAAGTTCAAACAACGCACGTACCGCGCTATATATATAGTGTATATATAGCAATCATGCTTACACATGATTTTACAAATGATGTTCCCTGACCAACTCGCACTCGAAGTTGTCATACATTAGTATATTCTTGAAACATCTAGTTCATTTGGCCTGTTTTTGCTCAGTACAGTTACGATATTTTTATTGGATTGTAGTTGCAAATTTTTTCAAATAATTATTTAGAAATTTACTATTTTGAGAAACTAGTTGCTTATTTTATCATCTGCCAAATTTTCATTGATCAGAAACAGGAAAGAATGCAAGGCTTATTTGATTTGCGTATATCGTATTTCTTCTTTCAAATAATGGAATCTCAGATGTAACTTATGAGTTAGAACTAGAATTCCAGGAACATGTAGAGATTTTTTTAGATCACAGATAATTTTGACAGAAAAATTTGATAAATCACGCACCGCGAACTGAATTTTGCCTCACTTGAAGTTAAATCTTATTCAGAACCTAACGCTGAAATTTGAATGCAAACCCTGCAAAATAAAATTAAGCGCATACAACAAGTTATATTTAGTTTACTTTTTGCATGTTGAATCCCATTTACCTATTGCTGGTAAAATTTTGTATACCCGCTACTCGACAAATTTTACCCCCTCCACAATTCATATCTAATACGAAAGCTGTGCACCAAATCTAGCACACAAAATACAGCTCAAATCTAACTCATATACAACAACAAAAATCTGAAGCACAAACTACAAGTCAATTTAATACACATGCTTCAAATCAAACATCTAACGCACGTACTAATAATCAAATCTAACACATTCACACATTCACATTCAAATCTTAAACAAATGCTATAGGTCGAATTTTACACACTCACCATTACAAGTCAAATCTTGAACATATAGTGTAAGTAAAATCTTGTGTTGTGCACATACTGCGAGTGGAATCTAACATAAATGCAACAAGTTCAATTTAACACACATACAGTAACCTCGAAGTTAAATCTGACACACATACAACAAGTCAAACGTGACCTACATGCTACCAGGCAAATCTAACAGATATACAACATGTCAAATATGAGATGTAAACTACCAAGCAAATCTAAGAGATAAACAGCAGCCAGTCAAACGTGGAATACAAACTACCAGGCAAATCTCACACACATACAAGTCAAATATGCAATACAAGCTACCAGGCAAATATCCATTTCAGCTTTCAAAATGGCGGGCTAGTAAGCCTTGGAGGCGATGTTTCTTTCTACGATCGAACTCTCCTGGAGGTTCTTTTCCCAGTAGGAGCTCATTGTGACGGGCTCACCCTCTGCTATTGTGTGCCACCCTACCCTGTGCGCCCCACCCCTCCCCACCCGTCCCTCGCTCCACCTTCTTACTCAGTAACTCGAGTTTCTTAACCTTATTCTCAAGTACAGGATTTTCATATATTGCTCTAATGCGGAAATTCTAATTGTGGATGAATTGATTTCCATTTTTCGAGGAAGTGTTGAAATTTTGGAACTAAATAGTACGATTTTTATGTAGGAATATGGTTGTCTTCTTCTCATGATGGACGGCCACCACAACCGCCGCTGCAGGGCCTCCTATTGGACGTGACACAGTTCGATTTTTTCTCCATGGCGCACCAGCAACACATTCCCTCCTGAGCGCTTGTTGCTGTTATCATCAATACTATGTACTCGAAATAAAACTCCAGGTGTGTCGTTAAATTTGCAAATAAGTTTATATATTTTTTGTGCGTTACTTCTCCTGAATTGTTACAATGGAATCTCATTGATCACATTAAATCTCATTGATCACATTTGGTAGGTCCGTCTCTCTTTCATGCTTTTAAGGATGCTCAATGACCATATCTGTGATACGAGTTTCACCAGTGCACAAGTACAAGAATATTTTAATTGAGGGTACAATTAGATTGGATATACACTATTTGTTTGTCATTCAGATCTGGAAGATTTGTCTAAAGAAAATATCGAATTCCATCCTTTTTGATGAGTCGTGTACACTAGTTACAAAAAAGAGTGCAAGGGAGCACGTCTTTAATAAGATTATTATCTTTTATCAGAATGTCGATGAATGAAAGTATTTCGAAAGTTTCCACCTCATTTGTCATCATCAAACTGAAAACATATGAAGGAAAACGAGTCAAATGTAAAACAAAATACATCAATCATGCGACAAGATATGTCGCTCGTTGTTGTTGGTAAATAATCCTGAAGAAGCCACAGATTTCTGCACTACGGGAATTGAAAAGCACTCTGCTTACTTCTTTGGGAAAAATGGATAAATCTCCAAAATATGTGACATTCAAACTTAATGTATGAGATTTTTAATCACAAGGAAAGAAAACTGCACTATCAATCGAAGCATGTAAATATTTGCATGGCTAGCACTCATATTACTAAGTTTGTTCGTGAGCGAAACCAAGCCTCGTAAACTAATTCAATGGGTAGAAAATTTCTCAGAAGACAGTAGTTCCAAAGAACCTGTTTGTCATGTACGGTACTTTGAGAGAACTCCATATGAGGAGGTGGAGTGACCAACTTTGTTATCATGTGTGATTTTATATCATTGATTTGATTCATTCATTTTGCTTAAATTTTTGTCTAATAAATAGTCACTAAAAACTGAAAAAACTACATAACCATCTATTTGAACTAACTCTTCACCAAACGAGTTCTAACTCAATATAACCTACCTTGAGTTAAGCCCTAGCATAACCGGAACCTAAAATCTAGCAGAATCCAACATATTTAATCTAATCGACGAAACATTCTCTAAACAGTTCTAATTTAACCTAACCTAATCGAAGTATCAAACGTTGATACACATTTGACCTAATTTAGCCCTATATTTAACCATGTATTTCAACCATTTATCCATTTAACCGTATATTTTTATACACATTTAACCTAATCTCTCACCAATCTAACTTGACAGACACGTAAGCCAAATTATGAGGTCATTCCATAAGTTATGTCCGAATTTTGAATAAATAAACCAAGTGACCAAATGTGATATTTAACTAAAGATTCCATCACCAATGTACTTTCCCTGATTATCTATGACTTCCTTCCATTCATTAACAAGCTTATTAATACCATTATTGTAAAATTCTTTGGTTTTGATTCGAAGAACTCACAAATGTCAGTTCCAACCTCTTCCTGATTTGCACAAGCTGTTTATTCCAAATGATTTTGTAAGCTACGAATCATATGGTAGTCTGGAGCCGCTGAGTTTCCTTTCTTGAACTCATAAACATTATGTGCCTTAAATGGTTCTTTGGTACTCCCATGTGAGCAGGATTAAAATCAAGCGAATCTTAATTTTATTGTTCGATAAAACAAAATTTGATCAGTTTATGTGCAAAAAAGTTATCGGGAGGCTTCCTGATTTTAAGTAAACAGGAGAGAACGAGAAATAACGTATAAAACATTAACTTGAATTAACAATTGCAAGTAAAACAATAAAATTGTTTCAGATGTAATTTTTAATTCAAGTAAATGTTTTATACGGTATTTCTAGTTCTCTCCTTTTTACTTATGATCAGTTTAAATGCCTCTAAGCTTAAAAATAATGTTCAGCTGCATTAGACGTAATAAAATGATCTTCAAATTTCGTTCAATTTAGAAAAAGTTAAAATTCGGGCAGAACTTATGGGATGACCTGAGAATTACTTACAAATCAAATTTCTCACTCAGGGAAGCAATTCAATGAAGCCAGTTTGGCTTGAGGAGAACGCACATGAGATGCGCCGAAAGGTCTTGAGGATCTAAAGACTTGGTGTACTGGACCCTCCATTCATACACACCCCCTTCCCAGGGGTCTAGACTACGTCCCCATTTCATCAGGATTTTTACGTGCTTCCCTCTTCTTATCGATCCTTGCTTCATTCTGTCCTTTATCTGGTTCCCTCCCGTCTACCCCTCTAAGAACGACACCGGCAGCTCGGGCGGGTCTGCTTAGCGATCTTTCAAAGGAGCGATCTCTCAGAATTCTATCAGTCGTACAACGGAGGAGAAAAACCTGAAAGTAATACGATGACGAAGCTGCTCACTGGGATCTGTAATTAATTGCTTGTACGGTCGCGTAAGTTCGCCGTTAACAAAAATGAACCTAGAAGTAATGAAGCTTCTCAATGGGATCTTTTAGTATGCTTTTCTGTGTTATTATATGCATGCGCGTAAAGAAGATGGTGTACTGGAAATGTTGAAGTTAAATGAAGTGATACAGATACTGTAAATCGCCCTGAACTGTGGTAGGTAATGGTAGAATCACGCAATGCTGTTTTTTTGAAGTGTGTGTTACCGATTTCTTGTGTGTCTGGGGAGCAGAACCTTATAGATACTTGCTACGTGTACGTACGGGTATGTAGGACTTATTCTTACTTCACGCACGTGGCAGCATGCACAATAATAAACGTACTTCATGTACTGCAACGATCATGATTCATACAAAACACACAACAAGGACAATCAACCAACATGAGCTACATTTGCGTTTATCATGCTACGTCTGCTTTATAACTCATAAAAATATAGTTCAAAAACTAGCACTTGGGCTTATAAAATAATTCTGCAACTTTAGCATAAGCAGAAAAAAATGAATATGAGGAAAGTTGCTCCAAGTTAATTAGTTCAAAGTTCATGGAGTTAGTTCAATCAAATAGTAAAAAGTCACACGCGGAAGAGATGATGAGATATGACCGTATCTGTGATGAGGAATATTTTACGATTGTGCGACATTATAGTTTATATAATTATTTTATCTAATTTATTTTATAGTTTATATTATTCAATAAACAAAAATTTCCGTATGCACGTTTTGGTCGTATTCACCTCATCACTTTGTTATAATGCTTTCTATACGGAATTGATCTCGCCAAATCTGACTAAACAATCCTTGAGAAGAAATTACCACTCAATTGGAGCAAAATTGCACACATTAAAAGGATGATCGGCAGCTCATTTGGTATATGATAGAAACGTAAAACATCAAGCGAAAGCAGTTACGACAAGTTTAGATTGAACTCATCCACGCTAATTATTTGAAGTACACAGCGTTAAAATTTGAAATAAGCATTCTATTCGCTCGCCAGCCGCCTTGCAAATAAAATAGTTAACCGCATACATCCACAGGCATTATACGTAAATATTTTTATGGAGAAACGGCATTTTGGAAGGTAGGATATATTGCTACTGAAAAAAAGTTTTATTTTCTGCATTGGAACATCGTTTCAAGTTACAAGGTCACGTGAAGTGTAATGTACTACCCACGTCATGCTCAAATGTTTGCAGTAATTACTGGTCTTGGTACGAAATATTTGAGTTCTATTTATAAGGGATCCGTCAAATCTTGCATAAATATTTTATTAATATTTTACCTACTCGCGATATTTATCACACAGAAATAATAAAAATTCACATCCGCTTTTAATCCAACAGCAAGAAAACAACAAACAACAACACTTTAACTCAGCCTGACAATCAATTTTGAAAAATAATGAATCGAGAGAAAATATGGAAGCGACTCACGAAAGTATGCAGCCTCTGAAAAAAATTCTTGTATTGTATTGTCTATGACATTTATTTATATTATACTTCAAATGTTTCGTAAATATTGTGTGGAAATAGTTTTTCGATTTCGAATCCCAGATGTTATGATTGAAACTGTGGACAGATTTTTGTTACAATACTTTCAACGAGTTACAGTTTTGGTTTTAGCACTTGAGGAGACATTTAATTGCGCTGCGTCACGATTCAGCATCTTCTGAAGGCAAAGTCCTTGATTTTCATGCCATAGAAATGTAAGTAATGTGCTGAAACATGCATAGCACACATCAATTTTCTTACAAAACGCGCTGATCTCGCTATAAACATAGAGAAACATGGGCAAAACAAACTAAAACTTGTTTAAAATACTCTAAATCTTCTATTAAACATGTAACAAATATACTGAAACATGTAGAAAATAAGCTTAACCATGTAGTTAAGATACTGGAAGATGATATGTTCTAGTATGTTATGCTAGAACATATTTCGCAACAGGGTGAATTTCACATTATGAAAGAATCCTAAAATGGATAGAAAATCAAGACACATATGTGCTACAACATGGCGTACGGTAATGCATAATGGCGTCGCGTACTAAATTTGTTGCAGAACTCTACTCAAAAAATGTCTGTAAAGTAAATACTTCCATCCTCAGTAAACAAGAAACTTGATTAATGCTGCTTTAAAACGAACCTTGGACTGCAATACCGTCATCTTTGTCTAGAAAACAAACCGTAGCCTTCGTCTTGAAAATGAACCATCGTCTACTTGAAAATTAACCTTCATCTACTTGAAAACCAAACTTTGTCTACTTGAAAAAACCTTCGTTTTCGTTTTGAAAACAAACCTTCATCTACATGAAAACAAACCTCCGTCTATTTGGAAACAAACCTCCGTCTACTTGAAAACCCCTTTTTTACCTATATCTGCTACTGCACAAACTGTAGGAGATTTCCAATGATGATGCTGTTTCTACCCAAGCATGAATCCATTGGACCATAATCATATTTTAATCATATTTACCATATTTTATACAACCCTAATTGTTGATTTTGTGATATTTTGTATGATAAAAATGAAGCACCTCATACGATATACTCTAATGCAGGTACGTTTGTTTGAGCTATTAGAATATTTTCCGTTCTTTAAAAGTGTTTTACAGGTAAGCTATTAGCAGTAAATTTTCTGTTTTTTACAAGTGTTTTACAGGTGAGCTAAAAGTACATTTTTAACTCTTTTCGAGTGTTTTACAGGTGATCTGTTGAGATTTTCTTCGACTTCATCTCGTTGACATTTCGTGCCATTGCAGGCCACGTTCGAGAATTTCACCGAGCCTCTATCTTCACCTCCCTTCAGGCCATACCATTTGAGAATTCTTATTCACATTCGAGAACTTCAGATTTGAAAATTCAATTTTAAATTCGTATTCAAAAATTCCTTATTCGAGAACTAATTATTCGAAAATTCATATTCATTTTCGAGAATTCGTATTCGTATTTAATAATTTCTTATTTGAGAGTTTCATTTTCGACAATTCGTGTACATCATATTTGAGAATTTATGCTCTTATTCAAGAATTTCCGATTCGAGAATTCAAATTCATATTCATAATGGAGAATTTCATATTGGGGAATTTCCCAGAGCGTCCATCTTCACGGCCTCTTCAGACGTCCCTTGCAGCGCGAGCTCCTTGTTAGACGTCTGAGGGCAGCTCCCCTCGCCCCACCCTCACCCCACCGTCACCCCACCGTCACCCTACCCTCACCTCACCCTCACTCCAAGCCGTCTTCCCTGTCTTCGAGTGAGGGGAGCATGGGGGGAGAGGGACGGGAACATGATGAGGAGAAGGAGGGAAACATGAGGGAAAGGGGGAGTGGAAAACTACCTTTTTTCCCCGTTTTGACGCTCCCTAAGATCCAGATACGCTGTGGTCATCTCTGAGACAACTCGTCTTGCGTCTTGTTCAGATATTTTCTATATTTTTATTTGTATAAACTTTTGAAATAGGAACTTTTTATAATGAAACTCTATGAATGAACTTTTAAAAACCTTCAAATCTATGATCCAAGACTTGCGTATAAGATCGCAGCTCCACACCTAACTTCTCTAGAGTCATATGTAACGAAATGTTTTTCATTTAATACGGTCAACGAAAACTAATGAAAAGCATTTCAGTTCAAAAACAGATGCACGTAAGTTTTAGTAATTGTTTGACTTTACTGATTTACTTTTAATAGTACAATGCTAATCCCTCTTCGAATAATAAATCTAATAAATTTAGGGTTACGTTTCCAACAGGATCTATCACTTCCTCAGAAAGCAAATGCGGAACTCAAGTAAATGAAGTGAAGAGCATAATTATAAATACTGATGAGCGTGTGATGTCAATCGAACTGCATAGAAAATTTCGATGTAATGAATGCTAGAGAGAAAATGCCACAGAGTTGCTGATGAAAACTTGTTCCTTTGAGTAACTCTTGATATAACATTTTTTGACTATATTTATTTATTCATATTCTTACGTCCCTACATGTTTTCTCACTAAAGTTAGTTTTCGTATTGACCAATACTATCGGAGGACCTAGAACTATTAGGAATTATACGATTGTTCTAATCCAGATCAGTGACTATTTTTCAAATCTCTCTCTAATTCAATCTAAATTAATTTAATTTAATTTTTCAAACCTATTCAAACCATCCATAACTACCTGGCACTACTAATGACTATTTAAAAATTTCAAAACCACTCAGAATTCAACGGAGTTAGCTCGACCCAACCAAAATGAAATTGAACCATCACGAATTTCTAACTTCAATCTCACACGCACGGGCAAACTTAAGGTTTAACATTCAATGCATTGTTCAATCGTATAACAACAGTTTTTTATAGCAATGTTATATAACCATCGAGCCAATCTGTGTTATAGCATTGCTATACAACCATAGAACTCTGTGTTATAGCATTGCTATACAACCATAGAACTCTGTGTTGTAGCATTGCTATACAATCATAGAACCCTGTGTTATAGCATGGCTATACAACCATTGAACCCTGTGGTATAGTAATGCTATACAACCATAGAACCCTGTGGTATAGTGATGCTATACAACCATAGAACCCTGTGTTATAGTAATGCTATACAACCATTGAACCCTGAGGTATAGTATTGCTATGTAACCACATAGCCCATCTGTAATATAGCACTGCACGAAAGCACGTAAAATAGATATAGCATTGCTATATCCATGTAGTATAGCTTAGTATTATAGCACGTAAACTCTAACTGTATCAAACATGCAAGTAAACACCACCTGCACCAAGACAAACACGAAGTCTTAAGTCTTGGCACCAAGTTAGAAGATGTATCCCTTCTGACGGCAAACTGGAGGGGGCAGGCGGGGGCCTGCAGAGGTCAATAAAGACTGAGTTAGGTGGGCTGCTGCGTCTCTGATTGCGCCTTTGCAAGCTTATTACTCAAGTCATCACTCCTTGAATAAGTCCTGTGACTTCCCCGGGTACGTTCATCATTCCTTGAATAAGTCCTATTACTTACCCGAGCTCGTCTTACATGCACTAGGGCTAGAGGGTTGAAATGAAAAAAAGACTTGCGCCAGTTTGAACTTGGCTGCGTAAGTGACTAAAAAATTTGCTCTCCGCGATCTTTGAGTGTATTTTTGCTGTTCACGAAAGGAAAGAAAATAGCTTTTAATAGCATCAATTATTTAATAGTTCTATTCAATGTAAACGTTATTCTTAGCGATACCAAAACAATAGGTTTCAGAAAAACGAGGTAGAAAAGCGATTTTCCCGCTATATTACAAAGGAAAAAAGTCCACGGGTTTTTAGCTCAATGTTTCGCTCTGAATATTTTACATTGAACACGGATGATAAAACGAAAAGATACTTAATTGACTTTCAATTACGAGTATAATCGAATTATAGTAATTTAAATTTATATTCTAATGAACTTTTTCCTTCCAAATTGCACAAAATTTATTTGCTGATGTAACTATCATTTCGAATTGAATTAAAATTCAATTATGGATGACATTATCATTTCCAAATATCATAAAATTCATATGCTGAAGAGACTATCATTTCCAAATGGCATTAAATTCATAGTCTGATAATATAACCATTCCCAAATGTAATGAAATTGAAATTTTGTTTAATATAGAAATCAAACTCAGACAAAATCATCATTTCCAAATGATATAAATTTGAAAGTCTGATAATATTAACATTCCCAACTGTAATAAAAATCCAATTCTGATGAAATTAAAATTTTAAAATGGTATTGAATTCTAATTCAGACAAAACTATCATCTCGAAATTATATTAAATTCAAATTCCATAGCAGTCTGACATCATAAAACCACCCTACTTGAAGCGATGAACGGAGACTCTCTCAGCCGCTCGGTGCTTCGAAGTTACAAAATAAATAAATATGCCATAATGATTCTGCGCGTAGTAACTGAAGTAATATTTATAATGCAACTTTGCATTATTGGTCATTTCTCCTGCTGTAGTAATGTTCTTAATGAACCTCTCTGAATTTTTTTTTAATGTGACGTATCCTAGACTAATACTTTTATTGAAGCTATTTCTAAAAATCTATTGAGATTTTCAAGTGATATTTTGCATCTAGCTTTTCGATATCTAAAGAATTTCTCTAGGGCATTATTCAAAAGAGCAATTTTCGTATAATTCTAGAGTATCATTTAACGATATTCTTTTAGGATATTATTCCAGAGTGAAATTCTAGAGATTAGTTTGCTTTCTCTAGAGTATCATTCATGAGAAAAATTTTATTTGCTAGGGTATTATTCTTCACAGAAATTTTAATTTCTAGGATATTATTATTTAGGAAAATTTTCGTACGATGTTTCCTCGAGAGGAAAACACTGGGCCTGAAATATTGTACATTTTATCTAAACAGATATCTGAACGAATAGATTCATCATAATACGGCAAATAAAAAGCATGGTACTAAATTAATTAGCATAAGAAAAAATCTGACTTTAGTATTTTAAAGAAAACGTTTACCACCAAATATGGCTGTATAACATGTACAGGAACAGACTAGAATTGACAAGGAATGATTTGCATCACTTTTCAGTTGAAATAGAACACTTTGCCTAAAGCCACAAACGTGCCAGAACACTTTGCACCAACACACACGGACGCTTTTCATGCACTTATAACTTTGTGTTCTCCCTCTAATTATTTCCCACGCTTATAAGTTCCTGTATATTTTGTAGAAAAGTTAAAATATTTGTGTACTTCGTACTTAAGACTTCGTTCAACGATTTTCTTTTAAATATTCATGCTGTAACTAACACCGTATTTCACTAATATTTTCAAAAAACGCCTAACGTTTCATTATTTAATATTCTGAATACTGCATACAAAAATAAAATTCCGCTCCATGACTTGATTTAGATATATTTTCCTTCGAAAACAACCTATTTACAGACTTCATCTTAAATAAATACCCACACATTTTCTGTAATATCTGACCTTACGAGTGCATTTACAGAATGTACGTGTACATACGAATTTAAAAGAGTGTGTACTTAACTAAAAAATGTATACGTTTAAACAAACATTTTAGTTTTAATTTGAATTTTATACAACCGCCAACAATCCATAATCATGCTTAGCGATATTGGGGCAGCGACATAGGAGCAGCAATGTTGGGCAGCGATATCGATATGCTTATCGATGGTGCGATGAAACGGTTGTATGCTTATCGATGGTGCGATGAAACGGGTGTATGCTTATCGATGGTGCGGCAAAAAGCTGAACTCGGTTCTCCCATTTAGCTTATGTCACAAATTAATTTCTATAATTTATTCCATTCCGTTTTTGTTATGCTTTTCACACCATAGGTTTTTACGCTCAACATTTCGTCAATTTCATTCCATCTTGTGCAAAGCATCGTTGAACATTCACTTAAATTTCTTCGTATAAATAAACTTTTCTGAAATTTAACGATTTTTTTCATTTTTATGAACAAATACACTTACTTCCATAAGGCTAATTATTACTTTAAAATATTTAACAACTTTGCGATTATACTCTCCTATTTGATTAATTTCATTTTATCACACCCAAAGCCAAACATAGTAATGACTTATGTTCATCATACCCTCAGTCTACCTATTTTTGCCATCATTTATATTCCAGTTCTTTTCAATTTACCAATTTTCATTATTTCTTTCGCCATTTTCGATCTCCCCAATTACCAATTTCACATTTCCCGGGGCTTCTGGTATTTTATTTTTCTCTCATTTGCCAACATTATTTACGTAAAATTCAATTGCCAAAACCTACTTAAAATTATCCTATATCTCTTCACATTTAATGTTTTATAGTCCCAACATTTCCTTAATTTTTCTTTAATTCAACAATTTCAGTCCATTGTTCTGATTCTCTTCAATTAATGCTACGCCCTCCATTTCTCTCTATTTCCCCATTTCTATGGGCTCTGCATTTCAATAACTCTCAATTTTTCCATTTCTTTCTATTTCCAAATTGCCATCTTTTTGTCCTTTCAATAACTCCCTAATTCCCCCATTTCTTCCTATTTCTCCCCTCCTGCCATCTCCTTTTCATTTCAACCACTCCCCTATTCCCCATTTCTTTCTATTTCCCCATTTCTATCGTCTCTCCATTTCAATCACTGCCCGCTTCCCCATTTCAGCATCCCCTATTTCCAGACGCCAGCCGCGCCTCTGAATCATTTCATCAGAATCACAAGTCCCAGAATCTGGAAATCGGCTCAAACATTTCAGGAATATCGGCGCAGGAATTCCTTGCAAGACAGGCCTATCGATCTCTTCTTCTTGGCCACTCCCCTTCTGCCGGCCTGCCCCCCTCGCCCTGCGTCTTCGGGTGACGAGCTGGGGAGTGTGGGGAGTGTGATGGGAGGGGGGAGTGGGAGTGGGGCGGAGTGTGATGGGAGGGGGAGTGTGGCGAGTGTAAGGAATGTGTTGGAAAGAGGGAGTGTGAGGAGTGTGGTGGGGGTGAATGGGATGTGTTGGAAAGAGGGAGTGTGTAGAGTGTGATGGAAGGGGAAGTGTTGGAAGTGTGGACGGGAGGGGGAGCGTGGGGAGTGTGTGGATGTGTTGGAAAGAGGGAATGTGATGGGAGAAGAGTGCGGGGAGTGTGTTGGAAAGAGGGAGTGTGGGGAGTGTGATAAGGAAGGAGGTGAGGGAGTGTTGGGGAGGGGAGGGGAAGTGTAGGGGAGGAGTTGATAAGGAAAGTTGGGAAGAGTTTGGGGAATGTCGGAGTGTGTGTCAGGCAAGGGGAAAGGTGAGCGTTGAGTTTGATAGGAAGTGGGAGTGTTGGGGAGTGTGATAGGAAGTGGGAGTGTTGGGGAGTGTGATATAGGAAGTATTGGGGAGTGTGATAGGAAGTGGGAGTGTTGGGGAGTGTGATAGGAAGTATTGGGGAGTGTGTTGGAAGAGAGATGGGGAGTGTTGAGGAGTGTGCAGTGAGGGACGCTGGGGGAGGAAATAATGGGATAGGCGAAAAGAGGAAGTGTTGGGGAGTGGAAGGGATTTGGCAGTGCATTGCATGTCGGGAGTACTGGGGAGTACTGGGGAGTACTGTGGAGTACTGGGGAGTACTGGGGAGTACTGGGGAGTACTGGGGAGTACTGAGGAGTACTGGGGAGTGACGCAAATAACTTGGGGGTGGGGAAAATTAAGCACGGGGATATACCTTCAGAATGGTGGGGAGGAGGGGCAAAATCGCGTGGGGAAGCGAGCTGTAATGTGTCTCTGGAATCATAAACAATTCTGCATTATGATATTGAGGAAATATTAATCACTTACTGATAAATGCCACAAACCTGTTTTCAAATTTACAGAAAAATTTTCAATTTTGCTCCAACTTTATCTATCTATTTTTACCTACTATTAACTTTTCACACGCTTAAACCTTTCATTTGTACAACTCAGAATTGATTTATTTTCTATTTCAGCTTTACCTTATAGTTCTTTTCACTCGTTTCATTACATTTCCTGGCCTTTCCGTCTTATTTCGGTTCTCTTTATAAATTTAATTTCACCCATGATCTTCATTTTTTTTTTGTTCGTCTACATTCCCACACACTCTCAAGCTACTTTTCTTATTCCTTTCCACTTCTTCCACAAGAATTTCTATTTCGTTTTTACTTCTTCCACCAAGATTCCTCTTCCTTTCCCCTTTTTCCACATAAATTCCTCTTCCTTTCCTCTTTCTCCACATATATTACTCTTCCTTTCCACCACAAAAATTTCTCTTCCTATCTACTTCTCTAATCCTTTCCTCCCCCCCTTCCATCTCCCCCTTCCACCTCATTCATCAAAAGGCCCCTCCACTCTCCTCAGCAAACACACTTCCACTGCGCACCTCGGCGCCTCTCCTGCGCATGTGCGCTGCTCTTTCATTCGCTGCAACCAACTCCAATTACACGCACATGATACACGAGCGGGCGTGTAGAGTGTGCGTGTGTATATGCGTAGAGCATATACAGTGCGCGTATATAGTCCTGTGGGTGTATACGGGTGTATACGCGTAGAGCATATACAGTGCGCGTATATAGTCCTGTGGGTGTATACGGGTGTATACGCGTAGAGCGTATACACTGCGGGTATATAGTCCTGTGGGTGTACACGGGTGTATACGCGTAGAGCATATACAGTGCGCGTATATAGTCCTGTGGGTGTATACGGGTGCATATGCGTAGAGCGTCTGCAGTGCGCGTATATATGTAGTTATGTGGTAAGTTGTGCCCTTGCACCCACTCCAAAAATGAGCATCGGAATTGATGTATTTCTTCCAGGAGTTGAGCCTTTGTCGTTTTATTAGCCATTTTAAAAAGTGAGCAAAGAAAGTTACGTATTTTTAAAAAAGATTTATATCTTTTTTCTACACCCTTTTCAAATAATACGAATGCATTGGTTTTGTTCGTAGTTATAAAAGGTATTACATCGCTGTCACTTTCACTCCCACTTTTAAAATAGGTAATGAAAGGCATTACATCGCTGGCACTTTCACTCCCACTTCTAAATAAGGTAATGAAAGGCATTTCATCGCTGTCACTTTCACTCCCACTTCTAAAATAGGTAATGAAAGGCATTTCATCGCTGTCACTTTCACTCCCACTTCTAAATTAGGTAATGAAAGGCATTACATCGCTGGCACTTTCACTCCCACTTTTAAAATAGGTAATGAAAGGCATTACATCGCTGGCACTTTCACTCCCACTTCTAAAATAGGTAATGAAAGGCATTACATCGCTGTCACTTTCACTCCCACTTCTAAAACAGGTAATGAAATTTATTGATTAGAGTAAGGAATTACATCCTTTTTCTCCGCATTCTCAAAAAACATGAATTTATGTATATAAGTATGCAGGGAATTACATGTCTTCCATTCCCACTTTCAAAATAAGTAAATAAATTGACGTATTCCTATGCAAAATTGGATTTATCTGGCTGGAAAATGAGAACATATACGCAGCACAACACGCAGATCCCTTGTATGGCAATGGCCTCGAATGATTTACTACGGAAACTAAAAATTAAACTGCCTAATTTAACCATAACTATCAGTGTTGGTTTGTGCATGGTGAATTTAGTGTATGTTTAATTTTTAAAAGATTTCTAGTTAAAACGGTTCAAATTTTTTTTGAGAACGCGGGTATGAAGAGAAATTCACACAAACAAACCAGACATCAGTTTTTATGAAAGAATACCAATAATTACTTGAAAATCATTTGGCACAGTCCTCATAAGATCAGATTAGATGGATTATTTCAAGCCTTGCCAACCACAGCTAACGTAGTCCAAAGACAGACAGGAGGAAGGAGCCATTTAAAATGAAACTCAGGGAACGAAGAATCTATGCACTAAGTGTGTTACTACACAAGATTCCATGCGCATAAGAACGATAAGGTAGGAAAGAATTTTATGAAACAAGATTACTTAGAATTTCTCCACTTGCTCTACACCCTGAGTTGGTTCCGTTAGCGCACGCCTCCCAGACTGCAGACCCCGCAGACCTGAAGCTACAGACCACGCAGACCTGAGGCTGCAGACCCCGCAGACCTGAGGCTGCAGACCCCGCAGACCTAGGGCTGCAGATCCCGCAGACCTGAGGCTGCAGACCCCGCAGACCTGAGGCTGCAGATCCCGCAGACCTGAGGCTGTAGATCCC
>JACJUY010006027.1:28922-43890 GCA_014220935.1 Platorchestia sp. MABIK | reverse complement strand
AGAAGTTATTGGGATGTTACTAACTGGAGTTCTGGTGGCGAGCAGGTGCGACTGCTCGAAGGGCTTCACGGGCCCGCGCTGCGAGATCAACATCAACGAGTGCGAGAGCAACCCGTGCCTCAACCAGGGCACTTGCTTGGACGAGCGGGGCGCCTTCAGATGTGTTTGCATGCCTGGTGCGTACCAGACTTGTAAACGCCCACGTCTTGTTGCTACTGGGCACCAGTGAGCTGAGTTCAGCTCTCTTTCCCTTTTCTGATCAAATGATACAGCTTTCTTTAGTTGTTCTGAGCAAATGATACAGCTCTCTTTCCTTGTTTTAATCGAAATATACAACTCTCTTTTATCGTTTTGATCGAAAGATACAGCTCTCTTTTATCGTTTTGATCGAAAGATACAGCTCCCTTTTATCGTTTTGATCGAAAGATACAGCTCTCTTTTCTTGTTTTGATCAAAAGATACAGCTCTCTTCCTTATTTTGATCAAAAAATACAGCTCTCTTTCCTTATTTGTGATAAAAAGATACTGCTCTCTTTCCTTGTTTTGTTTAAAAGATAGAGATGTTCTCCGCTGGTATTCCATTTGAGAAATTGAACCTTCGTAGTTTTCTGTGCTCTAGCAAAACGCTTGTTAATTTGGTATTGTTTCAAGAGAATTATACTATTGCTTTGAGGTAAGCAGTAAATGATTGAGTGCAGACAATATGTTACTGTTTCAAGTCATATAATAAATGATGGCGTATTGTAAGCAAAAATGAGATTTTCTCTGGAAATTTACATGTTTTGGAATGTATGTTTTTGCTACTCCTATTGTAGTATTGAAATGATATTTTTTCACAAAAAACCGACATGCTGGACGGATGTTGATTCACCATCTTGTCGTAGTACTCTCCAAATCGCTGGATTGTGTTGATAAGAGGCTTCTTAACGCTTCTTGAACTTGTTCAACAAGCGTTGAGTCATATTGACTCAGTGGTGAACTCGACAAAAAAGACGATCTTTCTTCACTTTCGTGTCTTACATTGTACACTGTAATGTTTTTACTGAGAATTTGACACACTTTTTTCAGCTGCTATACACATCTTTTATTTTTAAACATAACGATTACGAATCATTTTATTTGTTTAAAAACACGATCTACATATTTACCTGGAACTCGCTTTTGGGTCTAGGTTACACGGGCGTGAACTGCGAAATTGACATCGACGAGTGCGCCAGCAACCCGTGCATGAACAGAGCTCTCTGCGACGACCGCATCGACGAGTACCACTGCAACTGCTTCCCTGGATACTCGGGGCGGCGCTGCGAAATAGACGTGGATGACTGCATCTCCCAGCCGTGTGAGAACGGAGCCACCTGTGCAGACCGCGTCAACGGCTACGCCTGCATGTGTTTGCCTGGCTTCACTGGCAGGAACTGTGAAACCAACATCAATGATTGCTTGTCTTCCCCTTGTCGTCACGGGCAGTGCAGAGACGGCAATAATTCCTACACCTGTGAGTGTCATCCCGGCTACACCGGCTTGCTCTGTCAGACTGAGATAGACGAGTGCGCCATGAAACCGTGCCAGAACGGTGGCGTTTGTAAGAACCTCATCAACGGGTACGAGTGCGACTGCCCGACTGGCACTGCCGGAGTCAACTGCGAGTATGACATCAACGAATGCTTCAGTAACCCTTGCCGCAATGGGGCCACTTGCATCAACGACATCAATCGGTACTCGTGTAAATGTGCGCCTGGGTTCTCTGGCCAGCACTGTGAGATCAATGTTGATGAATGCGCGTCCCAACCATGCGCTAACGGAGGCCAATGTGTTGACTTGGTAAACGGTTACAGATGTCGCTGTCCTTCTGGGTATTTCGATGCTCACTGCCTTTCTAATGTGAACGAGTGTGCTAGCAGCCCGTGCCGCAACGGTGGTACGTGTTACGATGACGTCAACAGGTTCATCTGCAAATGTCCTCCTGGTTACACCGGCCACCGATGCGACATGGAGATTGACGAGTGCCAGTCAAATCCTTGTCAGCACGGAGGTACCTGTCGCGACGCTCTCAACGCCTACTATTGCACTTGTCCGCCAGGCTTCAGTGGCCGGAACTGCGAAGCCAACATTGACGACTGTCTGAGCAGGCCGTGCTACAACGGTGGCACTTGCATCGACCTCGTCGACTCATACAAGTGTGTCTGCGATTTGCCCTACACTGGCCACAACTGTGAGGTGCGCATGGATCCTTGTTCCCCCAACAAGTGCAGGCACGGAGCCAAGTGTAACGCCATCGCTAATTACGTCGACTTCTTTTGCGATTGCAAACTCGGCTACACAGGTCGTCTTTGTGACGAAGATATCAATGAGTGCACTTATTCGCCGTCTCCGTGCAAGAACGGAGCCACGTGTCGCAACACGAACGGCTCATACACGTGCGAGTGTGTCCTAGGATACGAAGGGCGCGAGTGCACCATTAACACGAACGACTGCGCAGAGAGACCTTGTCTCAATGGCGGCACGTGTCTGGACGGAGTTGGACACTACACTTGTCTGTGTGTTGACGGCTTCGGTGGCGTTAACTGCCAGCATGATCTGGACGAATGCTCCTCAAATCCCTGCCAGAATGGTGCCACTTGTCACGATTACGTCAACTCCTTCACGTGCCAGTGTCCCATGGGTTTCTCTGGAACAAACTGTGAAGTCAACGACGAAGACTGCACGAGGTCCTCATGCATGAACAACGGCACTTGCAAAGATGGCATTAACACTTACAACTGTGAATGCCTACCAGGGTTTACTGGCTCCCACTGCCAGCATCATGTTAACGAGTGCGACTCAAACCCTTGTAAGAATAACGGACACTGCATTGACCAAGTCGGGTACTACACATGCCACTGCCCGTACGGCTACACGGGCAAACACTGCGAGCAATACGTCGATTGGTGCGCAACTCGACCCTGTGATAACGGGGGCAAATGCGTCCAGACTCGGAATACATTCCAGTGTGAGTGCCTCCAGAAGTGGACTGGAGCGCTCTGCGATGTGGCCACGGTATCTTGTGCAGTTGCTGCTTCGAACAACAACGTTCCTGTGTCCCAAGTGTGTCTCAATGGGGGAAAATGTTACGATAAAGGCAACTCTCACGAGTGTCGCTGCTTGACAGGGTACGAAGGATCGTACTGTCAGCATGAGATTAACGAGTGCGACTCGCAGCCGTGCAAGAACGGAGCTACGTGTAACGATCATGTGGGTTCTTACACCTGTACTTGCTTGCCTGGATTTCAAGGGTTTGACTGCGAGTATAATATTGATGACTGCACTCCAAACCCCTGTCGTAATGGAGGAGTGTGCCATGACCTTGTGAATGACGTACAGTGCTCATGTCCACACGGCACTGTTGGCAAAATGTGCGAAATTAATCCCAATGACTGCTATGAGGGCGCTTGTCATAATGGAGGCACATGTATCGATAAAGTGGGTGGCATAGAGTGTCGCTGTCGTCCAGGATTTGTTGGTGCCCAGTGCGAAGGAGATGTCAATGAATGCTTGTCTAACCCATGCAACAAGAAAGGAACTTCCGACTGTATACAGCTGATCAATAACTTCAGGTGTAGCTGCAAGCCAGGCTACATGGGCAGGCTCTGTGACTCCAAGATCGCATTTGACGTGTGCAGTGACTCGCCTTGCCGTAATGGAGGCATTTGCGACTATTCCCTCAGCCATGATGAGAACTTCTGTATCTGCGCCTCAGGCTTCACTGGCAAATATTGCGAGTTTCCAGTGGACGTATGCAGTAATAACACCTGTCGTCCCTGGGAAGTTTGTCGCCCGTACGAAAAAGGCTACCAGTGTGACGGTCTCAAATCGAGCCCTAATTTCTGTGCCACAAACCCCTGTAACGGTGGCATTTGCAAGGAGCTCAGCAACAGCTATAAGTGTATCTGCCCTCCCGGGTTTGCTGGTCACGATTGTCTGTCAAAAGACAAGAAGGCATTGCAAGTCCGCTGCCTCATGAACAACTGTGAAGCAAAGAAGAACAACAAAATCTGTGACCCTGAGTGTAATAATATAGAGTGCAACTTCGACGGCTATGAGTGCTCCTTAGGTCGCAACCCTTGGGCAAACTGTGATGCGAGCATCGACTGCTGGGAAGTGTTTGCTGATGGCCGCTGCAACGCTGAATGTAACAATGCGAACTGCCTTTACGACGGCCTGGATTGTCGCCAGACGAGTAAAGGTTCTTGCAACGACATCTACGACGCTTACTGCTCGAAGAACTACGCTAATGGTTTTTGCGACCAGGGCTGCAATAACGCCGAATGTGGATGGGACGGACTAGACTGCGACAGCGAACCTCCCAAATTGCTTAAAGGCTCCCTCGAAGTGATCGTGCGCATGTCGCCCTCTGAATTTAGAGAAAACAAGAAAAAGTTCTTGCGGTATTTGAGTACTGTTTTGGATTCCCATATTATCATCCGCCCTGAAAACGCTGGTAATGAAATGATTTATCCGTACGAAAAGGATAATGTTACTGGGTCGATTGTTTTCCTTCAAGTGGATGTCCGAAAATGCCAGGAGTCTAGCTCGTGTTACGAAAATGTTGCTAGCGTTGCAAATTATCTTGCTGCTTATGAACGAACCAACAGTGCGTCTGAATTTCCCTTCCACACCGTAATTGATCAAATCGAGTCACCGCCTGGGAGCTATGCATATATCATCATTGGGCTCGTGTGTGTCCTCATCGTTTGTGGAATTTTATTCATGGTAATTACCTCTAACAATCGCAAACGAGCGAGAGGAGTAACTTGGTTCCCTGAGGGATTTTTCACAAAATATTCTGCCGCGAATCCTCCCATTGCCGACTCACCTCATCTCAAAAGTTCCGATGGCGGCCAGGAAATGCACAATTTTGGTCAACTCCCGAATCAGCTGCCAGAACTTGACATTACAACGGACAGCTGCGGGGACATTGCATTGCCTTGCGACTTCAAAGACTGGAGTGACGATGACAGCGAACTGCCGCCTACCAAGAGGTCTCGGAAGGACGGCTCGTTCATCGACGTTCCCGGTGTCAGATCCGAATACGACGATAACGATCCACGCCAGTGGACAAAGCAGCACTTGGACGCTGCGGATATCAAACACCCTGATGGCATAGAGTTGACTCCCCCACAAGTCGAGCAAGAAGATCCTACTACTACTTCTAACGGCGTGGACCCCAAAGGCCCCATGGGATTGACACCTTTGATGATTGCTTCGTTCCGAGGTGGCGGCATGGAGGGATACACCATCAAGGAAGACGAAGACAGCTCCGCTGCTGTCATACAGGAGCTCATAGAGCAAGGGGCGAAGCTCAACGCTACCATGGACCGAACTGGAGAAACATCTCTCCACTTGGCCGCCAGGTGGGAATCTGGCAATGAGACTTGTTTTTTTTTTCTTTAAATGGCATTGCTATGTATGAAATGAGTATAAGAATTATTTACATTGCTGTTGTATTACTAGGTATTAAAAGAAGGTATTCGATAGTATTCTAGCACAAATTCGAAGAGACAGTAGAATCCTATGTCTAATGCATCAGCCTGAGAGCCTGAATGTTACGTCTATTGAATGAATTTTTTGAGGAACTTTTACGATATGTTTCCCTTGAAATTAATTCGAATTGCTGTTGAATGTTAAGTTGATTTAATGAATTTGAATTGCCTTTAGGAATTACCGATATATGCTTTACTTAAAATTAATTCGAATTGTCGTTGAATTATCTGTAATTCTGGCACAGGTACGCCCGCGCTGACGCCGCCAAGAAGTTACTCGACGCGAAGGCCGATGTCAACGCCCAGGACGCGACCGGCCGCACGCCGCTCCACGCAGCCGTCGCTGCCGATGCTCAAGGCGTCTTCCAGGTAATCATACTGTCATACTATCATTACGCTCACACTCTCGTGCTAGTGTATGAAATTGTTTAATGTTCGATGCCTGGGCTCGAACATAATTTATTGAAATTCATAGCACTCATACTCTCATGCTGGTGTCCATAATTGTGCACTGGTTTGTATTATGCCTGTACTATCATGCTAATATGTGAAGTTGATTAGTGTTCGGTGTGTAAACTAGAAAAGGATTCATTGAAAGTGACCGTTTACTGAATTGGTTGTTGATTGTACCTCCTGTTCAATTTCCCTTTGTGAAGCAACGCAAATGTCCAAGTTACGATGGTTTCGTTTTTCCGTAGATTTTACTTCGAAACCGTGACACGAAGTGCCTAATCTAAAACGCAAGTGCCGAATCTGTCATTCGAAAGGCAAGTGCCTAAGTTACAATGGTTTCTTTTTTTCCGTAGATTTTGCTTCGGAACCGTGACACGAAGCTCGACACGAAGACGAACGATGGCACGACACCTTTGATCCTGGCGTGCCGCCTCGCCATCGAAGGCATGGTGGAGGACCTCATCAACGCAGAGGCGGACATCAACGCCACGGATGATGCCGGCAAGACGGCCTTGCATTGGGCAGCGTCCGTTAACAACGTCGAGGCTGTGCAGATCCTTCTCAAGCATGGCGCTAACATTGACATTCAGGACAACAAGGTACGAGATCTTAAACTTACGCTCTCTTGTGTCTTCTTCTTAAACTTACGCTCTCTTGTGTCTTCTTCTTAAACTTACGCTCTCTTGTGTCTTCTTCTTAAACTTATGCTCTCTTGTGTCTTCTTCTTAAACTTACGCTCTCTTGTGTCTTCTTCTTAAACTTATGCTCTCTTGTGTCTTCTTCTTAAACTTATGCTCTCTTGTGTCTTCTTCTTAAACTTACGCTCTCTTGTGTCTTCTTTTAAAACTTACGCTCTCTTGTGTCTTCTTTTTAAACTTACGCTCTCTTGTTGTGTCTTCTTTCATATGTACTTAGTCGCTATCTTAACTTTCCTTTGCTAAGATTTAAGCAAAACAATAATGGCAAGTTTGAGGTTGCTCTAGTATGGTCTTTTATGAAAATTCACTAATTTAACAATATATTTACATCCTATATCAGAAAAATTTTATGCTCATTATATCGTCATACCCATTTAGAACAAGCTTGCAATTAGTCAAAAAATCAATGGTTCCTTCCTAAAGAACTTGTCTACGATGGAACCCACTTCAAATTAATATTGTGCAAACTCTGAATTTATTCAGAGCGCTTGAATCATATTTTCTTCTGTACCTACGTTTATGGCTATGATGAAAACTAATTTGTGTCTCCCCGCAGGATGAGACACCGCTATTCCTCGCTGCCAGAGAAGGAAGTTACGAGGCCTGCCGACTGTTATTGGACCATTTCGCGAACCGTGACATTACGGACAACATGGAGCGACTGCCTGAAGACATGGCAGTCGAGCGCTACCACCACGATATCGTGAAGCTCCTGAGAGAGCATCATCCCAGGTCCCCTCAGCTGCAGCCACTGTCCCATCCTCCTCCCAGTTTGTCCCAGCATCACAGCCACATGGCTGGTCAGCATCCAGCGGTGGCTTCTCAAGTGATAGCTCACCGCTCCAACACGGCTCCTCGCAGCAAAGCCAAGCGCCCTAAGTCCCAGGTGATGGCTCCTCCTCTCAACCCCAGTGATCTGAGCCCTGAAAATTCCGGTGGGCTCAAGCGCAGCAGTAGCGTGAAGAAAAAGAGAGATCCGCCGCCTCCGCCAGTCTCGTCCATGGAAATGCCTCCCAATTCTTTGGAGACCCGTCACATAATTTTCAAAGCTGAGAGACCCATGAATTCTGAGTTCTCTGGTCCAATGAGCATGCCTCAGTTCAATGAGTTGTCTCTTAAACAGTCTAATCCCTCATTCCTTGGCTGCATGACAACAGTAACATCTTCGGGCAACATCATGCAGCAGCAGCAGCAGCAACAACTACAGCAGCAACAGCAGCAACAGTCCATTGATGCGAGTGACCCGTTTAATTTTGTTCAGCTTCTGAACAGCGGAGGATCGCCTCCAGCGTCTCTGCCCTCTCAGCCCATCGTGCACCAGAGACAGCAGTCAATGCCAGCTTCTTTCCCTCCCGTCACTAGTCAGAGCTTCAACCCTCAGCAGCACCAGCTGCACCACACTCACGTGTCTCCTCCGCCGCCCCGAGGCGCCCATTCAGCCCACACTTCACCTCAGTCGCAGTCTATACCCCCGTATGCAATGCATCTTCAAAACCCCTCAAACCCAACATCTCCCAATAAATTGAGACCCCCGTTGCCTACCTCACCTACACACTTAGCTGTTCTTAGATTAGCGACTGCGTCTTCAGGTTTCGAGTTCCCTTCAACTTCTTCGTCACAAGGCCATCAACAACATGACGAGAGACACCAGCAAAGTGTTGTCCAGCAACGGCACAACAACCAACAACAGCCTCCTAACTCGAGCTTTTATCCTCACTACCCTACGCCCCCGTCTCATCACTCTGGAATAGAGGGCACTCCTCAACACCCTCCAAATTCCTCGAGCCATGACAGTTTCCCCACACCGTCTCCTGAGTCTCCCAGCCAGTGGTCCAACGCCTCTCCTCACAGCCAAGGGGATTGGGCAGAGAGCGTTAGATCGCCGCCTGTGAGTCACCTCGCATTGTCTCAGCAGCAGCAACAGCAACAGCAACAGCAGCAGCAGCAGCAGCAGCAACACGTATACCAAGTTAATACATTAATGCACCCCCGACAAACATTAGGCCTGCCTCCTCAACCGCCAGGACAGCCACCTTCTTCATCTCAGCCCACTCAGAGCTCTATTTATATCTGAACATAATGCAGTAATGTTTAAGATATTCTTGTTGATTCTCAGCGGCGCTGCTTAACGTTGTTGGTCCAACAAACGCCATTTTGTAAATCTTATGGATGCGATTCTTGTACATATACATTTAATTTCGCTTTGGTTGGTGGTGTGCCTGGCCTCTGATTGCGGAACTTCATCCTCAAAAAAGAACGAAATAACTCGTTTCGATGGGGGTTCCCTCGGCAATTACAGTACCATTTAAGTGTTCATATTAGGGGTCATTCTAACTGTTATTCTTGACAGCATATATGTTGACGTGCCGGTCCCAACTATCGAAGAGCTGCGAAAACGTGAGCTCTTATCAAACATGTCATTTGCCGCTCGTAGAAATGTGCGTTGATGTGATAAATTGTTCATATCGGTCGAGTAAGCTCCACGACATTTTCTAACAAGTACCTTCATTTGTATTATAAAAGTTATTGTTTATGGTTTACGATCTCGTTTATAATTAGTTTTAGAATACTCAGTTTAATTTAAGTTTCACCGACACTTTTCAGTACATTTTAAACATAATGGTTTTTACTGACGAAATGCTCTTTAGAAATCATTTAATCAAGAAACTGGAGCCTAGTTTCCCGGATAAAATTGCTTATTTTGCCAGTGATTAATTTTTACTCCTCACGACTCGCATCACATTTTTTTATTCGTTGTATAACAAAAGAAGAGTTTTAATAATTAGCGGGAAATTTTATTCCTGTTGTTGAAAGTGGTTCCCAAGATTTTAGTTAGCTAGATTTGATAAAGAGCTCTGTTGTATGTGTGTATGAGTTATGGCCTGACTTATGAGTGGAATAGGGTGGGATAATTTGTTTTGTGTTAGTGCCTTGCTAATTTTTTGATTGTTTCATAGACTTCTGTTTTAATTTTCTAGATTCACATTCCATTGTATTGTGTGCGAATTGGCATGTAATATTCCATAAATAACTATAGTGAACGTCTTAATCTTAAAAATTAAAGACTTTTTGGAAGTTAGAAACGCATTTCTGTGGCTCGTGATCACTGTGTACTGTCCATCTGATCGCCCTACACTTGCGTCTGCCGCGCCGCTCTCTAATGATATTAAGTCTTCAATCGTGCGAGGAAATGATATGTATTTACTGCATTGTTCACTTGTGCCTTTTGCACCCATGGGGCTGCGACTTTCAAGTCGCTTCTTCATAACAGGGATTTTGGGATTTATATCGTGTGGGGAATCGTTTTTCTCTCTTCGGAGAAGCGTCTGTGTTTGTTAGTTGACGACGCTTTTTTTGGGTTATCCTTAGAAAGCTCTACAGAGGTCCTGAGCATTATTTCATGAACATTATTTCATTTACGAGAAGTTCTGTAGAAGTCTAAACTTATTCTAATCCTTTCACACGCAAGCACACGCGACTAAACGCATTCTAATTTTCCTGAGTGAGAGTTATGTAGGCCTTTTTGTTCAAATAAAAGGTTTTTTGTTTTGTTCAGGAACATTTTTCGGTTCACTGCTGTCCTGTTTTTCAGCGCCTCTGATGTTCTTTTTCAACTTTTATCTTGTTTCCTAACCTCCTTCGTAACTTCTGTTTCTATGTGCACGGGACCCTGTGCGGAAACACCCTTTGTGCATAGATTCCGCGCGCCCTTAACTCCAAACAAATTTGTGCTTTCATTCTTCTTTTCTTTGAATATCTTTGTTGTGGTAAGAGAAGCAAAAACTAACTTATAATCAATCAAGCTCTACAGAGACAACAACCGAAAGTTTCTAAGTATGTTTCGATGTTACTGTGGTTAGATACACGCTACGTAGATGCTATTTTCTCTTACTTGAGCGGCATCTATATCTCGTTTCGTGTTCTAATACTCAACATGACACTTTTCCATTTTCAAATTTTTTACGTTAAGGTTCTACGCACCTCATGAACCGCTACTTTGGTAAAAATTGATCTTCGTATGTACCGTAACTAGGGCAAAATTCTGTTTTGCTGGGGTATGAAGTTTAATGTAGTTGGTTTTTATGCGACTGTGCGTTGTGCATCTTCTGGTTACAATCCCACTCGAATGGAATCTGTTCGTTTTCTAATGATGCATAGCGTATCAACTTGTCAGAACCGGTAAACTTGAAATAATATTTTTAGTGAAACAAAGAACTTTAGAGATGATTTTTCTCATTTCTTATTCATGGACAATTTTTGTATCAGCGAGAAATGCGTTCTTTAGCATGTTTTCAATCCTTAATTCCTGTTCATTTATAATTTGCCATGACACGACTATTGAGTAACTTATTATGTACAATTGTAAAATAACTGTTGATACCCTTCAAATAGTTAGATTTTGATGTCCCTTTAGACACAATAATTTTTATGCAAAAGAATTTTTCTTTTTCGACTTGATTCATGAAATTTTGCATGTTCTGAGTTGCCAATTGTAAAGCTCCAGCTGTACTCCCTCGATGGCTGGTTTTAGCTCAATATTTTTGTATTTTTGCACTTTTCTATATTTTCTACTTATCGAAGGTTACAAATGTTTGTTCAATTGTAGAAATTGAATAAATACCTACGAAAAAAAATTGCATTTTTAATCTTCCTTCATCTATAGAAAACGAGCTTACTAACAGGTCAAATATCCGGTGTCTAATGTAATAGTTACAGATTGGAAACTATTTTATTTATAGGTAAAATGAAATCAAAGCTTATAATTCAATTTTGGCGTTTTTCCTTCCTGTAGAACCATCGTATTGACTGAATTTCACCAATGTATTTGTTTTTTTATTTAAATAGAGGAGCATGGTGCTAAAGAATTTGGTCCAACAAATTGTGATCTTATTTTATTTAAAACACGTAAATGGGAATACTAAAGCAAACACTGATGTAATTACGCAGTTTATGAATTAAAAGACATATATTTCCAAGTTTCAGAAAAATTTACCTTGTCCATAATCAGGAGAAAAAATCTGTATTGATATGGTATTGACGGCCAAACAAATCAAATAACCAGTCAAAGGGGAAAACTGTTACGCATATTCTTTTTCTTGGAAAGACCATGAACATTTTTACTGAAAAACTCATTGGATGAGTTATACCAAGATAGTAACATATAGAAAATATTTTGATAAAATTTAGTTGATTATACACATATTTAACTATATGTAATTAAAAACATATATGTCAATCATGTACGTATCAGATGTTTTACTCATCTGTTCCTATGGTCGATTATAGTAATTGAATTGCTGAATTTATGCGGTTTTAAATAGTTTGCATAAAGTTTAAAATATTCCAATGATGTTAACAATAAAATTATGTTCGTGTATTTCAAATAAAAATTGACGAGTGCTTTATCTTCCGCAACTCCGTCTCCGGATTTGAAGCCGGGTGACCTTCTGAGTTCATTCTGCCTCCCAACTCTGTGTTGAATTTCTGCAAAGATGAATGTGTTTAAAAATATTTTTAGATTATCAAATTTACCAAGACTTAAATCGAACGTGATTGTGAATAAGCGATTTGATCGTCTTATTCATATTTCACGTTTTGTAAATGGTAAGTGCTCATTATTGTATTTCGAATTATGAAGGATATTTTACGTTCTGGTACTCTTAAAAACAGAACTGAGTTATGTAACGATGAATACTTTAAATATATAACTAAGGTTCTATGCCATATGTAGAGTGAAACTTGTCAGTTCTAAGAGGATCATTGGTCAATTTTGAATCTTTTAAAATTGTACCAGATATTCATATAAATATTAAAAGAAATTAACAATGTCGCATGTGAAATTGGTATGATAGTTCTGAAAGGTAGCTTAAAGGACATCAATATTCTACTAGCCAAAATTATAATAGAAAATATTTTTATATGTACATTTGATACAAAATAACTTTATTCCTAGAAGAAAAACTACTAAAGTAGCTAGGCATCAGTTCATTCTTTGGTAAATAAACAGTAACCATGTTGTAACATCTTGATCTCTTTTTTGGCAAAATTTTTGCGTAGTTTGGTAAATTTATAAGCAATTGTTTACTTTATGAAGTCATTTTGAGTTGCATTTCTTAATGACTATGAAGATTATTGAACCTGCAAACTAGTTCTCTGTAGTTGCTTTAAATTGAAAATGCAGCAAATAACATGCTTGTATACCCATTTAAGTTGAGCATTGCTGGTACATGGTAAGTATTTTCTGTATTTGATTAATTATTCATTGCAGCATCCTCTATCTGCTTGGTCTATGATATTGAATTTTTTATATATTGCAAAAAAAATCTCAAAGATAACAGCAACCATTTTCAAACTTTTTTGAAATATTTTAACACTGAAATTTTTAAAACTGTAATAAGGTATATGTTATTTTACTTTTTAAGCATATATTATACAGATGTTTGCAAAAATTTATATGAAAATAATTACAAATATTTCTGTTACCAGCTGAGGGAATAGCTATCAAAATGCCATCCCTGTCACCTACCATGATGGAAGGCAAAATTGTAAAATGGTTCAAGCAGGAAGGAGACCCAGTGGAGCCTGGTGATGTTCTCTGTGATATTGAGACTGACAAAGCTGTTGTGTCTTTTGAAACAGAAGAAGAAGGCACGTTGGCAAAAATTTTGGTGAGTGATTACTTAACATGATTGAGCATGATTTTACTCAACAATTTTTTAATTTATAAGAAGGTTGTGTATTATTTGCGTGTTATTTGTTTCTGTAATTGAATATTTTAAAGAACATTCGCGTAATTGGTATTTATGAAGGAGAGGAGAATAACCGATTTTCCAACTTTTGGTGTTTGATTATCAGCAATTAGATGAAAAAAATTTTTTCTTCTATGCACTTTTTCTCGCAAATGAGGATTTAATGAGTTATAGCTATAGCTGGCCTACTGCATTTCTATTCTTTGAAGCGCGGGAAAAATCAATTTGAGTGGAGGATCCTTAATGGACTCTCGAATTTGACGGTTGTAATGCATTTGAATGATTGTTATGTTAGGTTTCTTTACGTTACTTTATGTTACTTGACGTTACTTTATGTTTCTTTACGCTACATTACATTAGATTAGTTGTTCAGTTACATTACATTACGTCACTGCTATAACTTGTTTAATACTCAATTGCAACAGAAAGTGCGTAGAAGAAAAGTTGTTTATTTGGATCTAATTACCCACATTTAAGTACCGAAAATTGGAAAATTGATTATTGTACTCTCCTTCACATTTACCAAATAATTTTGAACATAGTTTTTTACTTCTAATATGTTTATTTAAATATATCTAAACTGGTATCTTTGATTTAACAGTGTAACTAATGCATTTAAAATTCTGAAATACAATTTAGATTTTATGTGCTCTTGTGGTAAGTAAATTATGCTGTACATGATTTGTCTCTGTGGTAGATGTTGTTTTGAAGGGCTCACATTAAAAAATCATATAATGTAAAAATAGTAATTGGAAAAAAATAAAGTAAAATAGCAATATCCTTAGTTTTTGTTTAGAATTATTTTTTTGTTGTTTTGGATATTTTTCCATATATTTTAATGCTTTTCTTTATGTTTGGAGCAAAGAAATTAAAATATCTTTCCCTAGGGGGATTTAAGGGAGACATCCATGCTAAAATCAACTGAATCGATGAAATGGCTGTAACGCTCTTTCTATGGAATTTAGATCTATGAAAATTGGCATACATATGCATTTTCAAAAATAAATAGGGGTCATCTTTAGAACTTTTCCCACTTTCGACATAATTTTGGAGACAATAGGGAAAAAGGGAGGAAGTGCTTACTTTTCAAGAGACGTCTTCTCAATAATAATTTATTATAGCTCCATGACGTGTCGAAGGATTTTATGGAATTTTGCAATAGTTTAGTTATTATAAAATTTCAAAAAAATTGTTTGAAAAACTTTCCATCGATTTTTTAGTGTAATCAAAAATTGTATCATATACGTGACCGTATCATAGGTGGGCTTTCCCGTATTGATAATAACAACACCAGAAAGTCCAACCCGACAAAATTACTATGAATTAAAAAAAATCTTATGTCAGTAGATAGAGCAGCTCTTTGTGCATCTAATGATACCTAAATCATTGCTCTAGAATCAAAACTCAGAGCAAGTATATTTCAAAAAAATCACATGTATCCCTATTTTTTTCCATTTCCCCTCATTATCTCAGTAATTTAAAGTTCATTACGTGTTAAAATTCTCAGCAAATTGCTTATCATTTTACTAAATCACACTATAGTATCACA